>SKCR01041901.1:0-62098 GCA_019454045.1 Zanthoxylum bungeanum | reverse complement strand
GCCTCCACAATGGTTAAAGCGTTTTCTCCAAGAATTAGGGATTAAGCAAACAGAATACAAGATACATTTTGATAGTCAGAGTGCTCTGGACTTGAGCAAAAACTCAATGTATCATTCCTAAAAGCACATCGATATTCACTATTATTGGATATGCAAGGTGATGGATAACCAACTGTTTAGACTAGTAAAGATCCAAACAGAAGAGAATCCAACTGACATGTTAATAAATGTGGTTACTTAGGACAAGTTAGAAATGTGCAGAGATATATAACCAGGATAGCTGTCAGATGACAATCGTTTCAAATGCAGCTGAAGGGGGAGAATTGAAGAACCCATGGCTGTTGCATGCCACCATTGTCAAAGATTGAGATCACATTTTTGACAATGGTGTAACCACTTTTGAAAAAGATGCAAGCTTTCAAACTACTTTAAGTGAATCACTATTCATTTATTGAAATTTTGAGCTTAAGTTTTGTGATAAATAAAGAGCTCATTTGTGAGTTTTAGGCATCCCAAACATTAAGCTTAAAGAGTGAGATTTTTGTAAAATCTAAACACTTGTAAATTCTTTTTTTGTAGTAATAGAATTCAATTTTTCCTCATAAACTATTTTCAGTGATCAGAGAATCACAACAGAAAGTTCTAGCTGTAAAGAAGAGTATATATATTATTTTAGAGCTTCTTTTGTCATTAAATAAATGCGGAAAATAATCAATTATTTTACCATAATAATAATAATGATAAAAACAATGTTAGATAATGAAAGAAAATCTCAAATTTATATTATATTGTATTTAAAATGACAGGGACCCTATATAGACAATACATGAAATTAAATTAAGAAAGAAATATTACTATTAAGGATATATAATAAAGTCATAAATTTTGAGGATTTTAGAAATCACATCTTGTAGATTGATTCAATAATAAAAAGATAAAATTTCCTTAACACCCAGAAGAAATTTGAGGTTGGATTGGAGATCTAGCATACAACCAGCATGAGCCGAGGTGTGGAACAAGGATTTAAGATTGTGCTAGGCTTAGTCGCAGCATGTTGCAAGTGAGAAGGCAATGGTGGGAAATCAACTTATGAGGAGCCATGCATGAGTAGGCTTCAAGAAGACGTGTAGTTATTGTATTGAGGTTGGGTTTGTAATTAAGACACATGATTATTGGGCGTTGATGATGATGGATATATAATGGTGCGTTGATGATAATGGATTATGGTACAATGAAGGTCCACCATTGGTCGGGATGAAGTCCGGCGATGATGGGATGCCACTGCTAGTGGCTTGGGAAGCCATTGGCGCGTGGCCAAAGTTGGAGAAGTGGAATAAAAAATCGCCAAAACTGCCGATAATTGGTTTAGGGATTACTGCTTTGTAGGGGTTTAGAGGTTATGATTGAGGTTTTTTTATGTTTTTGAAAGTATGGATAAGGCGGTGGGTAAGGTAGGTAACAATTAAATAAGAAAAAAGAAATTTGAATTTACTCTATATTATATTGAAAATAATAGGGATAGTTATACAGAAAATATTATTAGCGGCACAATCGCGTAATGGATTTTGATGATGCAACACGAGTGAAGACTTCGACACACAACAGCGAGACATTACAAAAACATATCGAAGCACAACGGTGGGGAAGAGCGAAGAATGTGAAGACCGGCACATATTGAAGAATTTATGTAAAGTCATAGCTTAGGGCTCTAAATGTATTGTGAATTATTTATTCAAGTACTTAAGCTCATAAGAAACATGCACATTCACTTAGATGCATTAGGTTCATGTATAAAATGCCTTAAAACTTCATATACGCATTTTTTGTACAGAGATCGGCATATTGGTCTCTTACCGGTCCCCATACCGGTGAGATGCTCTCTTTTGCAAGCTCTCTAGAACTGGCACATTTCATATCGATGTCATACCGGTCATACTGGGGATTGCATACACACTGGAATCGGCAAGCATCAAACCAGCTACCATATCAGTGAGCCAAACTGGCATGGACCATATCGGTCTTTATACCGATGTTTATACCGGTGAGCTTATTAGTACAACATACTTACTGGAATCGGAAAGGACCAAACCGATCCCCATACGGGTGACCATACCGGCCTAATAGATATATTCAAACGATAATATATTAGTTGAGAGTCCTTACTATGCCAGACCGGCATACCGGTCTCTGGAGACTGACATACCGGTCTCAAACATGGAAGTTGGGGCTGTTTTATATTTTATTATAAATTGAGCCCTAATTCATTTTTGCATTGTTACACAACCTTCATATACATTACACTAAGGAAAAAACAGAGAGTTTTCTTTAACCTTCATAATCATCCACTCTCATACATCAAGCTCACACACTACACCTTATTAATGTCTAGTAACTCACACAATCTTCTTTATCTTTGTGAGTGCCCAAGTGTGTTTACAAACTTTTTAATCAAAACACTTGTGGTTTGTGAAATCTCATCATTAGGGTAATTATAAAGGTTAGTGAGTGAACCTACGTAGAAAACTCAAAGTGTAAGGGTTTGGAGTGAACCTTGCGTAAAACTCTTGGTTATGGTTGAGCCACGGTAAAAACTTGATTGATAGTGAAAAGCTTCAAGTGCGGCTTGAGGGAGTGGACGTGGGCATTGTTGGTCGAATCACTATAACTCACAGTGTTATTTTCGTTATCCCTTAACTCTTTAATTTTCGCAAGTTTATTTTTGTATTTACTTATATATTAGAAACTTGCATATAGGTAATATTTATTGTACTAGAAAATATATCATAAGGCTTCGGTAAAAGTAGTTAAAATCGATCAAGATTTTTATTTTCGTATTATTAGACAATAACCCAATTCACCCCCCTCTTGGGAATACAAAATTTGTTTTTTGTAATGCTTGTAGGGAATTTCAATTAGTATTAGAGTGAGGTTTTTCTCAACAAAGACTTAACCGTCAGAGAAAATGATCATGGCATTAAGCAACTCTTCAAATCTTACCGAGTGTTTTTTAATCGCAAGACCTCCATTCTTCAACGGAATCGATTATAACTATTAGAAGATGAGGTTTATTAACTACATTTTAGCCGTAGATACACAATCCTTCAAGGTGATCAGATGGGATGTAAAAATCGATGAAAATGGATAATAACGATGTGGAGATTCCTAAGCCCCATATTGAGTGAACCGATTAGGAAATTACATAAAGCTCTACAAATGGTAAGGCACTCAACCATATCCTATGTGCTATTGATTGTAGTTAGAATAACAAGCTTCCGGAATTTGAAAATACACATGAGCTATGGAAGTCTCTAGAAATGATCAACGAGGGCACAAGCCAAGTGAAGGAATCAAAGATCAACTGATTCATGTGCGAATTGGATAGTTTTAAAATAGAATCTGGGGAAGAGATTGATCATATGATTTCAAGGTTTACAATCATTATAAACCATCTTAGTGCTTGGGGGAAAATCATTGGGCCAACCGATCAAGTGAAGAAAATACTTAGGTCACTCCCGAAAGAATATAGGAGCTACACATCCTCCGTCAAAGAAGCAAACGACATGAACACTTTGAAGCTAGATGATTTGGTTGGAAAATTACTTGGGTATGAAGTGGATATCGAAATGGATCAAAAGGAGGAAAATGAGAAAATAGTTTGTTATGAGTGTGATAAACCGGGTCATATAGCTACCGATTGCCTATTAAGAATATTCAAACCAAAATCCAAGAAAAAGACATTGAAAGCTACTTCAACTTGGAGCGAAAGCGACTCTAGCTCAACCGAGGAGGAAGAGATCAAATAAAGAACTAATCTAGCATTCGTGGCTATCGAGTATGAGAATTTCTTCTTTGAAAGTGAAGAAAAAAAGGTACACAACTCTAAAAAATATAATGATTTATTTGATGCTTTTAAAGGATTAAATGCGTTATGTGAAATGCTTAAAACGAAATATAAATTAGTTAAAAATGAACTTGCATCTTATATAGATAAAATTCATGTTTTAGATAATGATATTACTTGCTTAAAGGCCAAACATGAAAAAGAAATAGCAAGTTTAAATTATGAAAATACATGTTTAAAAGACAAAAAGCTAGAACTTGAAAATAGTATATATAACATATCATCTAGCTCAAAAACATGTAATTGTGAATCTATTTTGAATGAAAATATTACTTTAAACAAAAAGGTAATAGATTTGTAAAATATTGTAGTAAAATTCACATTATCGAAGAAAAATTTTGATATGCTATCCGGATCCCAAAAATGTGTATATAATATAGAAGGATTAGGATATAAGCATTATATCAAGAGAAAATTTTTAAAGAATTATTTTGTTAAGGCATCCAATTCTCATGCTAATATTGCTATCAATGAAAATATCACATGTCATGCATGCAATAAAAAGAGACACAAAATATTTGAGTGCATGAACAAAAATGTGAATAAAAATGCATAGATTCCTCAAGAATTCAAAATTAACTCCTATAGACCCAAGAAAAGTTGGGTACCAAAGTGCACTTGAAAATTTTGTAGGGGAGCTTTGGGAAGGATCTTAAAGAGAAACGCGAACACAAAAGTTCAGATAAATGAGGAATGACAACGGTTATAGGTAAAATATGTATTCACGGAAACATTGGTACCGTTTTCTCCAAACTACATATGTATGCCCATTTCAAATTGGTAAATTTAATTTAAAGCATACTAATGATTATGCAATGTATTCAATTTTCCATTGGTATTAATTTTCATTTGTTATCATTATATGCCTTAATCATATATTTAACCTCATATAATATCAACTAATATCACATTGATTTTAATAAGTTAAATGATATATATGTGATTATTTGATTTACTTGCATTAAAAATGCTTTTGTCATTGAATATATTTTAGTTTAAAATGCATGTATATTGACATAATTTTTAGTTTGATATCATCATATGCATGGATATTTGATTTATTGTTTAAATTGGTATCAATAATGAAATTGAGAAATAATCTATGCATGATTCCTTCTATGGCAAACTGGGGAAATGTTAAATGTGCATATTCATAATTTTTGGTATCTTCATTCGATAATGCACATACTAAATTGGTATCTCATTAGCATTTAATTTTTACTTCTCCACTTTTTGATAATGTCAAAGAGGGAGAAATCATTAGAAATGAGGTTAAAACTTGTATAACTCTCACCCTTGTATTAAGGGGGAGTAAATGTATTAATGTGTTTGTCTAAGTCTTATAAAGCTATATTGAAGACAATCACACATTGAGGGGAAGCTAATGTTGAGGGGGAGCAAAATTTGAATAATTTGGACTCTCAGAAGTTCACAAGTTTTAAGAGGTTGCCATCATCAAAAAGAGAGAGATTGTTAGAGACACAATAGCGTAATGAATTTTGATGATGCAACACGAGTGAAGACTTCGACCCACAACAGCGAGACATTACAAAAAGATGTCGAAGCACAACGGTGATGAAGAGCGAAGAATGTGAAGACTGGTGCATGTTGAAGAATTTATGTAAAGTCTTAGCTTATGGCTCTAAATGTATTGTGAATTGTTTATTCAAGTACCTAAACTCATAGGAAACATGCACATTCACTTAGATGCATTAGGTTCATGTACAAAATGCCTCAAAATTTCA
Source organism: Zanthoxylum bungeanum (assembly GCA_019454045.1). Classification (NCBI taxonomy): domain Eukaryota; kingdom Viridiplantae; phylum Streptophyta; class Magnoliopsida; order Sapindales; family Rutaceae; genus Zanthoxylum; species Zanthoxylum bungeanum. The sequence continues at coordinate 56,452 of SKCR01041901.1, read as the reverse complement.
TATACGTATTTTTGGTACAGCTATAGCAATACCGGTCCCTTATAGGCCCCCATACCGATGAGATGTTTTATTTTACAAGTTCTCTGAAACAGGCACATTTCATATCGGTGACCATACCGGTAATACTAGGGATCGCATACACACTAGAACTGGCATGCATCAAACTGCCTACCATACCGATGAGCCAAACCGGCACGGACCATACCGATCTTTATACCGGTGAGCCTATTAGTAAAACATACTTACTGGAACTGACAAGAACCAAACCGGTCCCCATACTGGTGACCATATCAGCCTAATAGTTATATTAAAAGGTAATATAGCCGTTGAGATCCATTACTATGCCAGACCGGCATACTGGTGCTTGGAGACCGACATACTAGTCTCAGACAGAGAAGTTGGGGATGTTTTGTATTTTATTATAAATTGAGCCTCAATTCGTTTTTGCAATGACACACAACCTTCATATACATTACACTAAGGCAAAAACAAAGAGTTTTCTTTAACATTCATAATCATACACTCTCATACATCAAGCTCACGCACTACACCTTCTTAATCTCTAGTAGTGAGCTTAGATCACTTGGGTAGGCAACTCACACAATCTTCTTTATCTTTGTGAGTGCTCAGGTATATTTACAAACTTCTTAATCAAAACAATTGTGGTTTGTGAAATCCCATCATTTGGTTAATTGTAAAGGTTAGTGAGTGAGCCTACGTATAAAACTCAAAGTGTAAGGGTTTGGAGTGAATCTTGCGTAAAACTCTTGGTTGCGGGTGAGCCACGGTAAAAAATCGATTGATAGTGAAAAGCTTCAAGCGCGCGCTTGAGCGAGATAGGCATTGTTGGCCGAACCACTATAACTCACGGTGTTATTTTCTCTATCCCTTAACTCTTTAATTACTGCAAGTTTATTTTTGTATTTACATATATATTAAAAACTTGCATATAGGTGATATTTATTGTATGAGAAAATATACCCTATGGCTTAATCAGTAAAAGTAGTCAAAATCGGCAAAGATTTTTATTTCCGTAATAGTAGACAATAACACAACCCCCCCCCCCCCCCCACTCTCTTGGAATATAGAGTTTGGTTATTGTATAAGGAATTTCAAATATATGAAATTAAATTAGGAAAGATATATTATTAATAAAGTTATAAATCTTGAGAATGAAATCATATTTTAGAGATTGATTACATAATAAAGAGATATTATTTCTTTAACTAAAAAAATGATTATCAATAATGATAATATATCATTTGTCATTTGATCATTTCTTAATAGCAAATGAGGTGCCTATAAAATAAACAGTAGAAAGCAAACAAGAAGAAAGAAGCGTTTGTGAAAGTTGGGACTGATATGGTGTGGAAAAAAATTCAGATGCACAATGCTGATCATGTGAACATCTAGCTAGGGCAATAAATTAATGCAGGTCCACTCAGTGTCCGATAGCGCTCTACCAGATGCGTAACAATCGCTGATCAGTGGAATAAAATTTATGTCATACAAACAAGAAGCAAAGAACCGCTGTGATACAATACAAACCTATAAGCAACAAAAACCCCTAGCTAGCTACTTTCACATCTCAATTCAGACGACAGCATTTATTAAGGGTCACACTAAGGTACCTTTTTTTTTTTTTTTTTTTTTTTTTTTTGAAGGAAATTATACCGTCAAATCATCTCTTACGGGTTTTAAGTGTAACAGGTAAAATTTCCGGATGTCCCAAATTCTTATAAGAAATTCACTTTTTCGATTCGAACTCAGGACTTTAAGATGAGATCCTGAGCCCTACACCATCAAATCATATCTCTTGTAAACACACAAAAGTACATTGTGCTAGTGTAATTTATAAATATGAGATTTCATGTTACAAATATGTATATTCATTCATTAGTCAATGAGTCAACCTAATTCATACTAAAAAGTTAGCTTATTGCATGAAGTCTCGTTTAAACTGTAAATATAATTAAACCCATGGTCTTAATTACTCATATTCAAAACTAACTTATGAATTGGTTAGGTTAGCTTAATTAACTTCGCTCAAATTTTGTCCTATAAATTTGACTGTGGTGGAGTGTACCTAAAAAAGATAGAGATAACAAATCTGGAAATATCTAATGGATAGTATAACTAGGTATGAAAGTAATTATAGATAAGTAATTGAGTGGGAAATGAGATTTTTTGTCACGACCCAAAATCGGTGTCAATAATATTTAAGTAAATAATATAAAATAAAACTGATTTAAAGACCAGTCAAAATTTAATGAAAATCAGTCAAAGATTGAAAATATTTCCTGGAGACTTTTAAAATATAAATGAAATTAAGATCATTTATAAATTATTAAAGACATTCCCACAGTCTAATATGAACACTTGTCGTGAATAAAATAATCAAAATTCAAATAATGGCCTGATTATTCAATGCATCACCCAAATAAATTCATAGTCTGATAAATTTAAAATACAAGTCAAGCAACTCCAAACACTTAGCACGAAGAATTAACAAAGAGAATCCATTGGTTGGGGTCCATAGTCCTTGAGTAATCAATCAAGCATACTTAATTTCTAAACTATCCCGAATCCAACCTGGATGATTAAAATTAAGGAGTGAGCAAAATCATAAGCTCAGTAGGAATTAAATAATTCACCTTAATTGATTTTACAAAAATCTTGCATGGTTAATAAAATATAATAATATATGTGTTTAGAGATGCAAATTTGACCCGTAAACCCGAAAAAACCCGCCCGCTATGGATAGGATTTGGTAAATATTTAAGCGGATTTGGTAAATTAAAACAGAAACCGCTGCAGGTTTGGTAATCACCAAAACCTGCGGATACCCGCAGCGGGTATCGGACTACCCGTAAAAATAAAAATTCATTTTTGTTTAAATAGAATATATTATCTTTAGCTTTATAGTATATGTTATACAATTCTAATTTATGTCTTTTAGATTTTTCTTCCAAAAAATTAGAAAGTAGCAATTTCTTTGAAGATAATGATGTCGTCATTGATGAGGTAATGATATTCTCCTTTTAGCATAGAGCATCTCATGCATATTATAATTTTTTCTTGTATTTGTGTGTAACAATCAGCCAGAGACAGGATGTTACCGGCAAGAGACATGATTTACCTATCTCCAAAAGCCTCTAAATCTATCAAAAATCCGGCATGATGTATCCTATATTGGACAAATTAGATCTCAGTGCAGCACCAAAACGAACCTAGACAGAACATCATATATCAAAACGGAACTCAGGTCCACACCAACACATCAAAATCACCACCTAAAGGCTCGGTGCCCATATCAACTATCAATACACAAGGGCTCAGTGGCCACAACATCATAAACACGTTGTTTTACATCAAATCTATTTCCATTATATGTGATGTGGAGTCAGACTTATTATACTTTATTACGATTAAGCACCTTTTAAATATTATCAAATCGATGAAACGATCACACTTCTTTCAATTCGAAACATACTTCTCTTATATACATGCAAATACAATATCGTAATTGTTATACATATATGTACATACTATTTCAACTTGGCAAACACGCTTTATAACCTCTGATATTCTCATCGGTTTCAAATCATTCATTCATTTCACATAAGCATACATGATTCATACATAACACAAATTCTATCATACACATACACTCATAAATATTTACGAACATCAAGCAACCACCCACGAAGCACACACAATAACCGATACATCAAAGATCACATCATTCAACAACACATACATACAGTTGGCTTACACACATAATGCTCTTACTGGACTCATTACATATTTTAGAATATATATATAAGATGAATTTCGTCTGAACGGATTCCTAACCAACTGGACTACTATACCGCCAATCATCTATCGAACATACATACAGACGCTCACACCATATAATATAAACTCATCATACAACTTTTCATACACAAGCACATACAAAACAAACAATCCAAACATCATTCAAATAATCATATACATATATATTTCAAACATACGAGTATACACCTTATTACGAAATGAATTCTCATATCTCTCACAGTCCTCACACTCTTCATTTATCGATCAATCATTTTCTTTGCTTATCAGTCAACATTCACCATTCATATATGTATCCAATCAGTCACGGACTTCCATCCTTCAAAAAAGACTTAGCCTATACTAACCCAACCTCTATACCACTAGATCATATGCATTAGTCATTAATAAACTTATTCCAATAACACCCATCTACACATACAAATATAAATTTAGAAAATAAGACTTATTCATTTTTCTGATCTACCATACACAAATTATCCTGGCATATTATCACATACCAATATAAATACATGTATCAATACTTATATATATATTTTTTTTCATTTATGTATACATATACATGCCATTACACATTCATAAACTTACGTATATAAACACATGCATATAGACACTGAGCTCGTCAATTACTTCACTTTATAGTATAGAAATAACCAAAAATCCATACATGTGGTGATCAATTACTTAAACATACATAATCTCGCACTTCTTTCTCAATATCATCTCTTATCGATTTTCGTCTTAACCTAAACACTTCAATCATTTCTATATATATATAAACATAAATCAACTTGCAAGTATTCATCTAATGGGTTACTTACCTGACTTCATGAGCACTCCAAGTCCTAGTCACATCCGTTAAAATAAATGACGAAAAGACGTTAGAATCGTGATTTACGATATTCTCCACTTAACTATAAAAAAATCCCGGATCTTTTCAGAGCAATCAAATTAAGTCTGTTTTCAATATTTTTAGTTCCAATTATTTAAAACATCATTACAAACTAATATTGGCCACTAGTTCACCTAAATTCTCGGTTTATATGTTTTTGGAAAATTTTCCGAAAATGTTTCCGCAAACACTACGGAAAGGTCCCAAACCCTCCGAACCTACCTGGATTTATCCAAACATTTTTGTAATATCATATATAACTCATAACTATCATTAAATCAAAACACATCATTATACCCAAAAACCCACTTTTATCGGAAACTTGTAATTTTTATCGGATCAATCAAACTCATTTTGTTTTCACTCGGATTCTACCGAGTACTCATATTCAATATACTAACACTCAAACAATTCATTTTATCACTACGGTACTCTACGAAACTATTGGATGCATTTGAAAATTTAATGGAAAACTTGAAATTTGTGGATTTTTATCAGGAGTTCTTACCGATATTGTGAGGCCATATACGGACTCCAAAAGATCCCATGAACGCGCTAGAATCGACTGAATTCCGATCGAAGCTACCGTTCATCGTGGATCACTATTCATCTGAATCTTCCTCCCTCATTTCGTGTGCAACGGAGCATGGATCGGAAAAATTATCACTTCCATCTTGTAGTACTCCTCGAGATCTTTGATTTAGCGGGTGGCTCGGGCCGTGAAATGAAGCGAAGAGCCAGGGTCGAGAGACCAATGTGTGCATAAATCTCTCTTTCTTGTCGCCGTTGCCGGCGTTCTGGGGGTTGACGCTGGCCACCACAATGTGGAGGAGTGGCCAGCGCACTTCCTGGCTGGTCACGCCGGCCGACGGTGGCCAAACGTGTTTGAGAGCGTAAGGGTGTCGTGTGGGGAGTTTGTAATTGTTTTGCCATTTTCACAATATTTAGGCATCATGAGGTATTTATAAAAGAGTTTCTGTAAATTACATTCAGACCCCTCGAAAATTCCAATTAGGTCTCTGTCATAGAATATTCTCGAAAATTCACATTTTTCAAGCTCTTCTGATGCAAATTCCGAAAAGTGTTCAACAAGACAGTTGTTCATCTCGAAAAAATGAGTCTGATGGTTTAAGAATCAGCTTAATCGTAGTTCATTTGAAAGTCTGTGATTTTCAATTATCATCCTGTTTCAAATCCTTAACTTTAATTCAGAAATCCTCCTACACTATTCCAATAAAACTTGGGATATTACATTGTGTTTAGAAAATATTAAATTTAATATACTTGCAGGAATCATCTTGGATGGGTAGTGTGGGTGCTAGTGCTATTGATATTGATGTTGATGAATGATTTGAAGGATATTCAGCTAGTGATTAATGCATGTAATTGTAGTGATATGAATTTGACATTTTATAGAGTAAATTTTTATTTTGCTATTTCATTTTATATTATAAACATTTCAAACTTTTATTTATGTTTCCTAATTTGTAAACTATCAATTACTTTTTTTTTTAATTATATTATGAAAAACTATCAATGTTTAATCAATAAGATTAAATTATTAAGTCATTAATGAGCGTGGGTTGGTGGTGTAGAGCTCAGGATCTGACCGTTAGGTCATGGGTTCAAATCCAGAGAGTGTATTTCTTTTAAAAGTCTGGGACAATCAGAGGTTTTATTTGCTCTTCTTAAGCTCGAAATGGGTATTTTGGCGGTAGAGATTCCAATGATTCCAAAAAATATATATATTATTAAGAGCATAAGGGAATTCGATATTCTTAAAACCCATAAAAAAATGCATTGGGGACCAATACGAGTTTACTAATTTTTTTTATATGCGAGTGCAGGTTTGGTAATGAAAATTAATACCCGTAACGGGTATGGTCTGGGTTTGGTAATGGCAAACCCGCACCAAACCATACCTTCTGCCATCCATATATGTGTCCAATAAAACAATATCGATGATGTAGGTTTATGATAAAATCCTCATAATTTATACACACATGTATATAGTTAAATAAAATATGGTATATATTTGAATAAAATATGCATCATCGATATAATGATTCATTTGTAATAAAATCACGTGAATGAAGGGCACAGTTAGCTACGGAGTTTGACATGAAGGATCTGGGACTAACAAATAAGATTATAGGGATGCAAATACATCGAGACATAAATAACAAGAAGATTTGACTTTCTCTGAAAAATTACTTGAAGAAAATCTTACGGTAGTTCGATATGGAAGATTGTAAGTCAATTTCTACTATATTTCCTGTTAATTTCAAGAATCCTCATTTATGTATCCTAGCAATGAAGCTGAGAGGAATGAGATGTCTAGAGTACTGTATGCATCAGTAGTGGGAAGCTTAATGTACAACATGATTTGTATAGGACCAAATATTGCACAAACAGTGGGAGCAGTTAGTCATTTTATAACGAATCTTGGTAGAGAATATTGGAATATTATTAAGAGGATCCTTAGATATATCAAATAAACCTCGGATGCTGCATTATGTTATGGATGATCAGAATTAGTTGTTAAGGGCTACGTGGATTCAGATTTTGCAAGAGATCTCGATAAAAGAAAATTCATTACAGGTTATGTGTTTGTATTTGCAGGATGCGCAGTGAGCTTGTTATCCAAGTTACAAAGTATTGTGGCTTTGTTTACAACAAAAGCTGAATACATGATAGCTACAAAAACCTGCAAAGAAATCATTTAGTTTCAAAGGTTATTGGAGGAGTTCATACACAAATAAGAGAAGATTCCATTATTTTGGGACAGTCAGAATGCTTTGTCTATTGCAAAGAATCTGGCATTTCATTCAAGAACAAAGCATATAGTGGTACAATACCCATTTGTTCGTGAAGTAATGGAAGAAAGCAGTGTGGACTTATTAAAAGCACACACCAATGAGAACCTTGCAAACTTAATGACCAAGCATATCAATACAGATAAGTTCGTATGGTGTAGATTCTTTTATGGCTTAGCCGAAACGTAATCAGCTTGAAAATGGAAAAGTAGAACGTATGGTGTGTAAACTGATTGGTTCTCAATCAAGTTTTCAAGTGGGAGAATTGTTAAGCACATTTTAGTACTTTAGTCAAAAATGTATCGAAAGGTACATATATAATTATATTAAATATAAATTATTTATGTGGATGGATCCCACAGCAAAATAGAAAATAATAAAAAAATAAAAATTCACTATTTGCATAATAAATCTCATGCCTATAAATAGAGGCTTCTTTTTATTATTTTCTTCATTCCATTCTCAACCAAATCCTCTATAATCTAAGAGAGAAAAATATTTTTTTTTCTTAATAGTTTGTAAGAGAATTGTAATTCTCATATTCTAAGAGAGTGTGAGATTGTTCACTCATTATGTTTAGAGAAAAATTATAAAATTCTTTCTATTATAGTGAAATCCTCTACATTTGCTCGTGGATGTTTCCCTCCCATCGAGGGTTTTACCATGTTAAATCTGTGTTTCACTACTTTATTTTATTGTTAATATTTATGGTAGAGTAAGTCTCATAATTATTATTGCATTGTTATATGATAGGCAAAACCTCATGAACTAAAAATTATTTTTAATTTCACTTTATTTACATGTCAACTTCAACTCACGATCCCCTAACAATAATATGGGTCTTTATATAGGTAATACAAACAATATAAATGACTCAAGTGATCGTGATCATTAAGAACTAGTCATTCTTAAAAGCTTTTTGATTAATTAGGAACAAAAAGGAAACCACACCTAATACTTAATAATGGGTGAAACATTAAAATAAAATCTAAAACCTCAACTAGATTAACACATTTAGATTTGACAAGTTATATTAAGTATCATAGTGAAAAAAATAATAAGTGATTGTGTATTGAATATTATTAATTGCAAATACCCACATGTTTTAAAATACTAAGTTAAATTTAGATTGTTATTTTTCAATAATTTAAGATTATATTTTAGGTAGTTAGAGTGTATTGTGTAATTTCAAATATGCGTGTTTAAATATTAAACGAGAACTTGCTTACGAAGCCTGTAGGTGATTGTTAGATTAATAACAATTGATTTGAATTTGATCTTCTAAGATTTGTCCTGTTGCATAATAGATCTCTTTCTGAAAATTTAATGGCAATTCAATATTTTGTGTGTGAGTGAACATGGAATGGACCACAAACCTTCAATAAAATAAGCAAAAAAGAATATCAAATGATAAATACTGCCACCCAACTTCTTGCATTTCCATGTGTCTGCTTTGTTAGAGATTGGGGGTCTACAATTGAATAAAATTTCTCTCTCTCTCTCTCTTTGAAAAAATAAATAATTTTTCTTATGATTTGGTAAATCTGGTATACATATGTGTGTTTAAAAAATTAAAAAAAAAAAAAAAAAAAAAAAAAAAAAAAAAAATCTCTCTCTCCCTCTTTTGGAATTGAAGGCTCCCTTTAAAGTTTGAACCACCCACTTCACTTTCCTCTATAATAGGGAGATAGGGTTTGAAGAATTTGGTTTCTTGCTTCTGCAACTAAAGGATGCATCCAAAGGGATCGCATTGATCCTAACCTTACTTATAATTCTCATAACAATAATAATAGTAGCATTCGGATTAGGATCATGCCATCCCTTTGGATTCCTCCTTTGGTCGTTCATGTATAACTTCTACAATGGTGCCTTATCATCATCATCATCATCAATCTCCGATGAATTGCCGCTAAACTCACCGGAGAACTACACCAGACTTACCACCAAACGGGATAATGCAAATTAGCATGTCTTCTAAATCAAGTAAGTGATGATGCATGAATTTTTTTCCCTTCGTTTTGCCTTATATACATACATATTCATGTGTTTTCATATAGCTCTCTAGCTTGTGTGAAATTATTTTTTGATTTGATAGATCATGAACCCAAAATCCTATGTGAGCATTTCTATTGGATCTGAAATTTCTTAAGGAAGCAAATTGGCTACAAGCTAGGTTAGTTGTTGATCAACTTAATTTGTGAGCATTTCTATTGGATCTGAAATTTCTTAAGGAAGCAAATTGGCTACAAGCTAGGTTAGTTGTTGATCAACTTAATTTGTTATGTTAATTATAAGCCAAACCGAAACTAAATATTTCATGATCAACACATATATACAATTTATATTATCATTTTTTTTTTAAATAAATTCCCATCGACGGGCGGAGCATCATAATAATTAGATTCAAGCATACCAACTAGGTTGGCAAACAAGACATTTTTATATTATCATTTTAATTTTCTAGCAAACTATATGATATTGAAAGCAATATTTAACCCTATATGTTTTAATTTTCTAGCAATTCTTTTTTTCCTTTGCAATCACAACTGGGTATGGAGCTACTTCCAATTATTCATTATTAGCAGAAAAATAAAATAAAATTATAAAAACAAATAAACAAACAAGTGGAAGCTATCAATGCGTGGGAATAAAGTCAATAAACAGTGACTGAATTGAAGTGAGGATAATTATATCAACATTCCTTCAGCTACAATATTTATCCCATTTTTTTGAAACTTCTTGATCAATATAAAAGGTAACTTTTTTCACCTATAAACTATTTAAACATCTCAATCAACTGACCAAATGTCATAATATTCAATTGTAGTTTTATTCTTGTTAGTTTTCTCTTCACTTTTTTCTTCTTGTCCAAACAGGATACTTAATCAGAGCAATATTATAAGGCCACTCTCCAACCAAATCACATGCTTAAAGGACGTTAATTAGAATCCAAGGCAGTGGAAGATTATCATGATAATTTAAGCTATATAAAGGTTTCTTTTCTTCTTCCTTTTGTTCCTTCTCCAACTTTGGGGCCTCACATCGAGTGTTCCAAAGGCAAAGGAATCATACACAAGACATGTGATGAGACCTTAAAAAAAACCCTTTAAACCTTACTCAAATTTTGAAATAAAGGTTAGTGATCAATATTTTTTGGGATCCCCCTTCTCTCCTAGCTAGCTATATAGCAAATGATACCCCTTTTGTCACATGGCACCAACCCCTTTCTACAATCTCACTTACTATTTTTTTTCACTTTATTTTAAGCATATGCATTTGATTTATAATTTCTTAACCAATTAAAACATTTTAAGAGAAACATCAAACACGTCTTTAAGTGTGTGATTTGGTAATGTAAGGTTTAGGATTTGATCTTTATATTCTGGGTTCGAATTCAGATGATATGTTTCTTGTAAAAGTCTGAGACAGTGGAGGATTTTACAAGTTCCGCTTAAAATCAAATCGGGTGATTTAGCGAAAGGATTTCCAACGTTCCTTTAAAAAAAAGAAAAAAGAAACATCAAACACCCCTTCCTAAATGAAAAGTTAAAAACACCAAAGTAAAAATGTAATAATGTGGCCTTTTCCCTTGCATGTTATATAAATTTTAATAGTAATGATATTTTTTTTAACCAATAGTATTGATCAATTAATCCAAGCAAACTCTACTGTGCTCGTAGCTCAATGGTGGATTCATGTTCTCCCATTCGAGTTTCTGCAGGTACAAAGGATTCAATTCTCCCTATTTGAGAGTAGATTTCTCCTCATATTTGAGTGAATGAAGATATCTCGTCTCTAAGTAGTTGCATGATTCTATGTGTGCTATAAATAATTTATATTCAATATCTCAGTATATTTCCAATTATATATCTGTGAACTTATATTGTAATAAAAATAATAATAATCCAAGCAAACAAATTATAATAGCTTTTCTTGTATGTTTATGAGATGCAATCAATGTCATGTTATTTGGGTGTGAGCACAAAACTTGAAATGTTTTACTGAAATGAACTAAATTGAATAAGTGTACAAAGAAAATGGGGTCCTAGCTAGGGCTCACAAAGAAATTTCTGTTTGGACTGTAGTTCAATGTAGAAAAATTTTCTAAAATGCAAAATAAACAGTTCAAAATGTTTCCCTCTTAGGCTACACAATTCTACGAAGGACATAAATAAACTGCCAAAGAAGAAATCATAGCTATGATATTTTTTTTTCAAGTTCATAAAGAGATTGAACCGTCCTTGGGACCCAGTTCCTATGATATTTTGTCTCTAAATTCAAACTCCATCAATCCGATCTTTTATTATTTACACATTTAATTGTTGAAACCACTTATAATTATATTTTGACCGTCGCTAAAAATATACACTCATTCACACACACCTAATTAACAATCATTATGTCACTACAGGTAAAAAAAAATACGGTCACAATATGATTGAGGCACACCCATAATTAAATTATTAGTCACCCAACTATTAGTCGAGTTCTGATTGTGGTTATAAAAAAAATACACTCTTATTGACAGTCATTATGTGACTATAGGCAAAATAAAAAAATAAATAAAAAATTATATTGTGATTGAAGCACACTCATGATTAAATTATCAGCCACCCAAATGATAGTCATTGTGACTGTGGATAAAAAAAACACAGTCATAATGTGACTGAAGCATACTTATGACTAAATTTTCAGTTATCTAATTGATAATTACATTAGGACTGTGGATAAAATATAATGATAGCTAAGTTATTTGTGACTTAAGTAGAATGTGATTGTAATTGCGCTTAATGCGATTGAGGGTCAGCAATGTAACTGACGGTAAGTAATGTGAATGAGATACACATAACATAATTTCCCGTCCCTAATGTGACTAATTTAAAAATGTGGCTATGATGAAGGTCAATTTAAAGTATGTGAGGCGTAATAACTTTAGGATAATTTTGACCTTGTGTAAGTTTGGATTTAAGATAGGTTTATTGATGAAAATTGTAGAGATATATGTTAAGTATATGTATATTTTTACATATTGTGATTTGAAGTCTTGATGAAGGAGATATGAGTGTTTGAAGATTATTACTTTGAAAATATTATTCTCTTATAAATGTAAAGGTTATTTTACTAATTTTTTCGTCGAAATATATTGATAATGTTTCTTATGTACATAAATAATATGTAATTTTCTCATGAAAAAACTTTATATTTTTACAATATTTATATTTTAAATTAAAAGTACAAATAAAGTAAATTATTTTTAACACACCCCAGGCGCGTGGGGGGGGATGTTTTTGAATTTTTTTTTAATTATTTTATTATCCTTTTTACACTCATAGGACTTACAAATTCTTTATTCTTCATCATATTTTTATTGCTGTAGGGTTTTTATTTTATAAAAGCCTCATATTGTTATTTATTTAAGTTTCATTATTTTTGGGAACAATTGGACAAACATGAAATAATGTACAGGTGAATTGATTATTGTTGATATTGTTGGGGTTTTATAGGGAATTATCGAGTTAACGCATCGGAACGCGGAAAATCAGAATTTTCCGAAATTTTTCTTGTATCAATTAAATAAACTTATTTATTTAATTGCCCAATACTTAAAATCTGAAATTTTAACCCAAGAAATCAAGTTTCTTATAATTACCGAATTGACCCCATAACTTTATATATTTGATCATTTTGGTACTCAAATTATCAAATATAAATTTAAGTGATTCCAAATCAATCCCAAAATAATTTATACATATAAAATACATCAAAATACAAATTACGACACAAAATTCAAATTTTTGTACAATTGCCGAGAGCACCCAGAAAGTTTCAGGCTTGATCAATTTGGTCTAATTTGCTCAAAACAAGTCAAGATCAAATCCAATCAATCCCAAATTTAATATACATCATAATACATCACATATATAAAAAGTCCAAAATTTGGAAAGGGTTAAGAACCCTTATTTTTATAATTTCTTCAAATTGATAAATTACACCAAATTATTCAAATTCAATACTTTAATCCAATCTTTATCACACCAAACAAGTCTCACCACCATAAAACAACTCAAGAAAAATTATAGATCATCAATGAGTAGTTTAGCAACTCTAGAATGGTAACATCATCATCAAATGATTAAAAGAGAGCTAATGAACTAATTTCATGTTTTCTTTTTTCATCAAACATGCAAGAATCTTTCAAACAAGTTCCAACCTTTTAATTACAAATTAAAAGAGTAGAGACAACATTCTAACAACACGTATTGAAACTAAGCATGATAGAAATAATTTTTAAGTTGAAGAGTTTAAAAAAATACTTACAAATCCTTTGATTTTGCTTAAGTTTTTGCCTTTCTCTTTCAACTTTGCTCTCAACCCTCTTTTATAATTGTTTTGGTAACTTGAAACAAAATGAAAAATAAACCCTTTTGTTAATTCACTCCTTGGCCGAAACCTAAAAAAATAATATCATGATATTTTAATTTTTGTTTCAAAATATTAAATGAAAAATGCTTTTAGTTTTCTTGTTTCAAATGATAACCTTTATCATAAAAACAAACCTAACAAGTGAACCAATAGAATCATGTCATTTTCTAATCATAATTATAGCAAAATATATTTATTTTTTAATTAATTTATTTTTTTAATAATTAAATAACTAAATAATTAAATACAAATATCTTAAATATATGTATTATATTTACATTAAATATCTTAAATACATATATTAATGATATATATCAAATATCATAATTTGATAATTAATTAATGTGTATTTAACAATATTAAATATTAAATACAAATACACATTAATTAGGAAATAACCATCAGGTACTTTTGCATGTATTTTTCGTTTAACAGTTAAACGAGCTATAAATAATCAGTATTATTCATAAAAGTTGCCTTAATACTCTACGAGTATATTTCACTAGTGAGACTCTCTAGGTTCAGGCATATCCGTCACGAAATCTAATTTTATGTCCATAATCTACCCACTCGTAAATTATGACGAACACAGATAAACTCTCTGAACCATACAGGCTGAGATCATTGCATATGTATAATCTCTCCGTCACAGGTATCCGAATTATTCAAGATATATAGATATAAACATCAAATCTCTATAAATATAATCACGTCGATGTTTCTATTAGCAATCTCTTAATAACACTTAGAATTAATTTCTACAGTGTACCACAGGCCCATGGATTTAACAGATTGCCAATTCCATATTGAATACCTATGCTCTATACATAGAATTGACAGATCCTTTATTGATATACACATGATATACTGAGCATCAGTCCACATCCAACGAACAGATGGACATCTGATCTAAATAGATTGGTGACGTGATTACCATCTAAGTGTGGAGGATAATTCATATATCCATAGTGCTATCTCAAGTAAAAGAATCACTATGCTCACTCAACCCGAGAACATTCTTATTGACGTTGGTGTATCATTCATTAAGAAACTTTGGTGAGTCGTTCAGTGTTTATCCGCTATAAACACCTATACGTCTATACGAGTCTCCAAAACTCATGGTTCATTGAGAAACCATCGGAATCCAAGATTTCAATATACGACATGTATCAGTCTCAACAGGTTTACTGTACTGACCAAGTAGTGTAAATCTTGATCAAGAACTGTCTAAGAATGACAACGTCATAATATAACTTAATAGCAATAGGTTTACTGTACTGACCAAGTAGTGTAAACCTTGATCAGGAACTGTCTAAGAATGACAACGTCATGATACAACTTAATATCAGTTGCGACACATTTGCAACAGTATCATAACTAATCATTCTAACGTCTGTTACATTTTTACCATATAAAATGAGATGTTATATGATAGAAACTGTTTATTTTATTCATGATAAAATGTTGTATTAGTATTTACAGGAAAATACATAATAAAATTGGCGCTCTGAGCATCAACCCTAACAAAATCTCCCACTTATTCTAGTGCCAATATCGATTGTATCTAATACCCATCGACTCCACATGTTTATCAAATAACTTCGGAGGAATGGCCTTATAAGCGGGTCTACTACATTATCTTCACTCGGTACCTTACACACGATAATGTCCTCTCACTAGACAATCTCTCGAATTATATGGTATTTTCATTCCACATGCTTCGACTTCTGATGCGCCCTTGGTTCATTTACTTACGCAATGGCTCCAATATTATCACAGTATAACAAAATCGGATTCTCGATACTTGTTACTACTCCCAATTCAGCTGAATTTGCAGCTTCAGAAGCTACAATATATTTCGCCCCTGTGTTGGAATCAACTGTTGACCCATGTTTGGAACTCTTCCAATAAATTGTACCTCCGTTAAGGGTAAACATGAATCCTAATATAGACTTTATATCATCGGGATCCGATTGGAAATCAGAATCTGTATACCCATTAACTTGCAGTTCGTCTCTTCCATATATAATAAACTTATCCTTAATACCTTTAAAATACTTGAAGATATGTTTAATGGCCATCCAATGGTCATTTCTTGGATTGGACTGATATTTGCTGGTCACACTAACTGTGAAGTTGATATCAGGCCTAGTACATAACATGGCATACATGATGCTGCCCAAACATGAAGCATAAGGCTGATTAGACATTCTAATATTCTCATCTTCTGTTTGCAGACACATCTTTTTTAAAAGATGTAAGTCAAGTCTAAATGGTATGTTTGTTGTCTTACAGTTACCAAAATTATACCATTCTAAGGTCTTATCTATGTACATTGATTGGGATAACCCAATAAGCTTCCTTTCTCTATCTCTATAGAGTTTTATACCTAAGACATAAGAAGCTTCGCCCAGATACTTCATGAAGAAATTCTTACAGAGGTAAGCTTTGATGCCTTACATCATCCCGATATCATTCCCAATGATAAGGATATCGTCAACATAGAGAATTAAAAATACCACCATACTCCCATTTTCCTTCTTATACACACAAGTGTAAGAGCGAAGCGGGGTTTACCAATATGCCTATGGTGTTCGGCGACCATGACACTGTTGGGCTTGCAGCCCGTAGAGAGTACAGAGTAGCCCGCGGGGGAATAAACCGGAGAATAAATGAGTCACCACCTAGTGTGAACTGGGAAAAGATTTAAGGCCGCACTCA
This sequence comes from Zanthoxylum bungeanum, assembly GCA_019454045.1. Lineage (NCBI taxonomy): Eukaryota > Viridiplantae > Streptophyta > Magnoliopsida > Sapindales > Rutaceae > Zanthoxylum > Zanthoxylum bungeanum. The sequence continues at coordinate 39,763 of SKCR01041901.1, read as the reverse complement.
CCCCTCATAGGGGAAAACCTCAAATCGTTGGGTTCGGAATGGTCCCTTACTTATGCCAGTATAATGGACGGGTTCACACAATGGTATAGCCAAATCTTATGTAGTTAATGCAAGATAATTCAAATAAACACACAAATTTGCACACCCATAAACATTAATATAAATAAAAGAAAATTAAATTAAGAAAATACAAGATATGATAACAAGAATTATAATGATCAAAAGCAAATAAAGCGTCAATAAATAAATAGTAAACAAAATGGGGGGTTAATCATGCATATATGAGTATTTTCCGAGTGGTACGTGGAGTTGTATCCCAAGTATAGGCCGTACTACCGTCCATTCAGATTCGGCTATGGAATTTATGTCTGGGTTTCCATCCAATATACCACAAGGGATAATTTCATACTTAATCATTTATGTAATGTAAATAAAAAATAGACATGAAATAATATAACAATACATATGCGGATAATGAACAAATAAAATAAAAGGGCGAAATAATAAAATAACTATAAGATGAATAACTAAACTAAATGCGAAATAATAAAATAACGATGAAAGCGAATAAATAAATAAATAGATAAATAACAGTAAATAGATAAAAAAAATAAATAAATAATGAAATGTCGAAAAAGAAAAATAATGTGACCAGATATTTGGCCGTCTTTGATATAGGACTTCACATACCCGGCTGGACGTATTTCACGTCCATCTAGGCATGTAGCTTCCGGAACTATAAAATAAATATGGTAAATGGTGCTCTCAAGTCTTATCTTTTAAGTTGCCTTCTCGAACATGCGTTAGGCCGTTGCCGAAAGGATCGCTGGTTCGCTATTTTTGCTTGCTGTTTCACTATTTCTGCTTGCTGTTTTGCTATTTTCTGGTTGTTATTTTGCTATTTTTAGTTTCTGTTTCGTTGGTTGCTATTTTTGTTGTATTCTGGTTGTTGATTTTGCTGTTTCACTGGTTGCTATTTTTGGTGGTTTTTTGGATGTTTTTGTTTGATTATTTTCACGATTTTTCTTACTGTTTTGGTTTTATTTTCGGTGGTTCAGGCTTGCTATTTTGGTTGTATTTTTTGCGGCTTAGGTTTTCTGTTTTGGTTCGATTTTAGGTGGCTTCAGGCTTGCTATTTTGGTTGTATTTTTAGTGGTTCAGGCTCGCTGTTTTGGTTCGGTTTGGGTGGCTTCTGGTTTTCTATTTTGGTGTTGTCGTCTAAGTGTAGCCTAGGGTTTTTCTTTGTATGTTTCACGTTCTATGTGAGAAAAGAGAGCTATTCTTTTCAAGTTTGGCGATTGCTCCTTTTTATAATGACAATGGATCTCCAAATCATGGAAATAAATCACATTGATTTAGGGGAATATATTATTTTAGGATACAATCTCTTGTTAAATTGGATAGGATCCCTAAAATCTCACTAAATTGTAAAGTGATTTGAGGGGATTTGCACATATGAATTGCATGGGGTTTTCCTTTATTTGGGCGTGCATGGTAGATTTCATGGGCCTTGGGCGAGTGCTGCATGAGCTTTGTGTGGTGTTTGGCGTGGGCATGGATTGTATGGGCTTTCATGGGTTGCAGGGATTTTGGGTCGAGGCTAAGGTTTGAAACAGAAACTAAATGGGTGAATCTGAGGCTGGCTAGTGAGTCTGAATCCAATGAGGTGCTAATTTTGGAGTTTTTCCTTACAACATTCGTTTCCCGCGACTTCCATAACTTTTTAGGTCCCACCTTCATACGAGGCTCATCATTGGGCTCATGTAAAAATACAGTGTCTATAGTCACCCCCTCTTTGATGAGGCCTGTACAGTGTGTGATAGTGCCAACCCTTTCAAAATCATGCATGCATTTGAGTTGAGTTGTTGGTGAGGTGCTTCGACCTCTGGGTGTGAGATGCTTCGATCTTTAGGATTTATTCCCGAACTGAGTTGAGTTGATAGCGAGGTGCTTCGACCCCCGAGATGCTTCGATCTATAGGCTTCATTCCCAAACTGAGTTGAGTTGACGGTAAGGTGTTTCGACCCCTAGGCTTTATTCCCGAACCATCAAGTGTGAGATGCTTCGATCTATTGGCTTTATTCCCAAACCGAGTTGATTGGATAATATGGGCCTCGACCCCGGGATTCATTCCCAAAATGACGGTGAGGTGCTTCGACCTCTGAGATTCATTCCCGAACTATACTGGGTGTGAGATGCTTCGATCTCTGAGTTGAGTTGTTGACGAGGTGCTTCGAGCCTTGGGTGTGGGATTTATTCCCGAACTGAGTTGAGTTGATGGCGAGGTGTTTCGACCCCTTGGCTTTATTCCCGAACCATCTTGGGTGTGAGATGATTCAATCTCTGGGCTTCATTCCCGAACTGAGTTGAGTTGATGGCGAGGTGCTTCGACCTCTAGGCTTTATTCCCGAACCATCAAGTGTGAGATGCTTCGATCTCTGGGCTTCATTCTTGAACTGAGTTGATTGGATAATATCGGCCTCGACCTTGGGATTCATTCCCAAACTGACGGTGAGGCTCTTTGACCTCTGGGATTCATTCACGAACCGTACTGGGTGTGAGATACTTCGATCTCTGAGATTCATTCCCGAACTATTGATAATGTGGGCCTCGACCCTGGGATTCATTCTCAAACTGACGGCAAGGTACTTCGACCTCTGGGATTCATTCCTAAACCGCACTGGGTGTGAGATGCTTCGATCTCTGGGATTCATTCCCGAATAGTTGATAATGTGGGCCTCGAACCTGGGATTCATTCTCAAATTGATGGCGAGGTGCTTCGACCTCTATGATTCATTTCCGAACCACACTGGGTGTGAGGCTTCAATCTCTGGGATTTATTCCTGAACTATTGATAATGTGAGCCTCGACCTTGGAATTCATTCCCAAACTAACGACGAGGTGCTTCGACCTCTGGGATTCATTCTCGAATTGTACTGGGTGTGAGATGCTTCGATCTTTGGGATTCATTCCCGAACTGTTGATAATGTGGGCCTCGCCCTGGGATTCATTCCCAATCTGATGGTGAGGTGCTTCGACCTCTGAGATTTATTCTCGAACCGCACTAGGTGTGAGATTCTTCGACCTCTGGGATTCATTCCCGAACTATTGATAATGTGGGCCTCGAGCCTGGGATTCATTCCTAAACTGACGGTGATGTGCTTCAACCTCTGGGATTCATTCCCGAACCACACTGGGTGTGAGATGCTTCGATCTCTGGGATTCATTCTTGAACTGTTGATAATGTGGTCCGCACTAGGTGTGAGATGCTTTGATCTTTGGGATTCATTCCCAAACTGTTGATAATATAGGCCTCGACCCTGGGATTCATTCCCAAACTGACGGTGAGGTGCTTCGACCTCTGGGATTCATTCCCTCTGTTGTTCTCCATTCTCAGGGTTGTTCATCCTCGCCGCTTTTTCTTTGTCTTCAAATCCTGTGAACACAAAACAAAAATATGTATATACGATATGTATGCATGGATGCATTCCCTATTCCGATGGGTTTTCTTTGTCATATGGGCTTGATGTTATCCTTGGTTAGGCCTTCCTTGCACTCTTTTGTGCCCTTTGCCTATAAAAGTCTTTGGTCAGCCCCTTGGCCTGCTTATAGTTTCCTCATGTCAATTCTTCTCTAGTTATTGCTCAGTTCTCTTTGGTCTCATGGCTCAAGACCATATTGTGTCCCTCATTTGCGGGGTGGTAGACTGGTCATCCCCAAACCTGGCTCAGCTTTCTGCTCTTCGCCACCTGCACTAGGCCTCATCCTATTAAGATACTGAAAATCATGTCTTTCGGTTCCCAGATTTCGAAATATGCCATCATCCTGAGGAGTTTGCTGCCATTCTCGGCTTGTATTTTTCTCTTATTACCCTTCTCGGATACTGAAAATCATGTCTTTCGATTCCCGCAGCTTTCCTTATTTTACAGGTTTGTTCTATGTTTTGCCTAAGATATCCTTTCGGATTTTCAACTTTGCGGATTGCTCTATCTTACTAGAGTCACCTTTTTCAGGTTTTCAACTCAGCGAGCTAAATTTTTTTCTTTCTGTTTCTTTCTTTTCTTTTTTTTTTCCACTTTTTTTCCTTATTCTCTAGGCTCTTTGCTCGTCCTCATTCCCGAGGTTGTTCCTCTCCATTCTTGGAGTTGCACGTCCTCATTCCCAAGGCTGCTATATTCTTCTTCATTCTCGGAGTTACTCTCCTAGATCTCTTTGTTGAGTTTAATTCATGTCCCAAGATCAACAAATCATGCATAAAAACCGCATATGAACACATCAAAGGAGGTGCGGAATATACTCACATTGAATTTCGGTTTTGATGTTTGAAGAACAAGGTGCGATTTTGGCTCCCTCCAAGTCATGGCAGTAGCTTCTTCTTGCAGTGGGCTGCGCGAGTGAGGACTGATTTGGACTCCACCATGTTCGGCCATAGTTGAGCACCATTGAAGCTCAAAGCTTCAAGCTTTCCAAGCTCATGAAGACACTTCCCTATCACCTATGTATCACTCATGGTGTGCTAGCACTCTACATCTCCCTTGTTCCCCTTTAAATTCGGCAAACCAGAAAGTTTTGAGAAGATGAAACGGTTCCAAACCGTGAAGGAGAGGAAGAAGAGAAAGAGAGGGAAAAGAGATGGAGAGGAAAACGTGAATCATGAAACAAGAGAGAGAAAAGTGATGCTTTTGTATTACATTTCTTTTATTTTATTTACCAAGTAAACAAATAAAAGATATACAAAACAATTATTAAAAAATCAAAAGCAAAAAGCAATAATGCTTTTCCATCACTTCACCTTTTACTTTTAACTTTAAGTAATATCAAATCACTTTTCACATCACATCTATTCACTTTAATAAAGTGACATATTGTCAAGTCACATCACTCAAAGTGACAATTGATTTGACGATTGACGCGACTAGCGATTTGACGCTTGATGTGACTCGCGTGCCGCGCTCGAATTCGAAATGCGAATGCGCTCGCAATCACTCTCGGGCTCGGGTTCGCTAATTCCAAATTAACGAATTTTCCGTCGCGTCGTAATTAAGTGATTACGCCTAGCGAATTCACTATTCACGTCGCCAACGAATTAATTCTAAATTAATTCGTTCGCCCGAATTAAAATCCAATTTTAATTCCGCGTCGAAATCCAATTTCGTATAATATATCGGATATATTTTTATCGATTAATTCCAAATTAATCGTTCTCTCTCTTTAATTAATATTTTATCCCAGATAAAATATCTCCGTAATTAATCCTAGATTAATTTTCTCTCTCATCGAATTAATCCCAGATTAATTTTCTCTCTCTTCTAATTAATCCCAGATTAATCAAAGTGCGAGTAATACGTCATCGGTGAATCTTCAGGAACCGACCCATGAGATCTCCGGATATGTTGGCAGTAAATACGGTCGTCGGACTATCCGAACACGTAAGTACCTCGTACTACGTTTATACCGATTTACAAGACAAGGTTGGCTTCTAGCAAAGCGCCATGCCTACCCAATTCTCCAGAAATATTCTTATAGGAATATATAGATCTATATCAAGCGTAGTATACTAAGTATTGTGCGTATCGGCCGAGTATCGGATAATCACGTGTTAGGGCTGGGGCTGGATAAGTGTCTGCCCCGTCCGAAACACATATCGGATGTCTGGTAACATAGTCTCTATAATCGGATATATATGACCTAGTCACAATATCCCGATTGGTTGCGCAACACTCAAGAGCACTAGTACCGTATCCTGCGTGACATCATCTCCATTATGACTGGAGTGATACTTCCGTCTCGACATCACATCCAATACTCTACGACTCTCTGATAAACCCAGAAGTGGTGAACACAGAACCGGTCAAAGCCCCCAACCACCAAATCCAAAGTTTATCGATTATCGTAAGTATTAGCGATGCAAGTCTCAGGTTAAGACTATACACACCTACCTTGATTTCGGCCTCCCATAGACACATAGTCATAATACCAATGGGATTCCGAGGGGTCTATCCAGAGCGAAGCTGTTTCCCGTACCATCGGTGAAACACGACCTCCTATTGCACTTGCATAAGTATCCAATACTTATATATATGAGAACTATGCCGTTGTGCCCTCACAACGCGCACAAGTGCAATACTAGCCTATTCCGCATTATCGATGTCCAGTCTCGATAATACTACGGCTAGGGATATTTAATGATTAATCCTTCGTGGACTGATACTGTCTCATATCATCTCAATCCAGGAACTAATCATAGGGACCTCTCTTCATTTATATATCTATGGTGATCTAATCACAAATGACGAGAGTGCAATTTCCTTGTTACATAGTTAATTTGCTACAGCAACACAATGTTCTGTGCAAATAGTGACGCTATGGGTCATATTATCCAACAATCTCCCACTTGGCACATAGCCAGTCACTCGAGTGTCTAACACCCGAACTATGTAAGGTTCGCTCAAATTGCTGAGGAAAGGTTTTCGTCAGCGGATTTGTTTGATTATCATTTAACGCGATTTATACGATCATCACATCGCCACGATGTATGATCCGAACGAATCAGATGATATAGAAGTATATATCTGGATCGTTGATGAGACCATTAATTCTCTAGCCTGTGCTGATGCCTAGCTCAGCTGCTAACAGAACTATATCTAATCTAATTAGATATGTATCGACCCAAATGACTTCTATTGCTGCCTCAGCTGCTGCAATTAACCCGCATGAGTTGTTTATTCGGTAACAGTATCTTGCTTGGATGATTTCCAGCTTACTGCACCGTTACTCAAACTGTATAGTACCGTTTGCGACTTTTAGTCGTTTTTATCGGTTATAGGAAACTTGCTATAGTGATCCCAGTCACTTCAAGTTCTCCTTCTCCATAGACTAAGAAAACATCCTTAGTTCTCTAAGAAACTAACGGATGTTCCTAACATCAATCCAGTGACTATCACTAGGATTAGCCTGTTTGTGAATCCATATGCTCAAAGCGTATGATACACCAGGTTTTGTACATTTTTCAATGTACGGTTCCACGGAGAGTATTTCGAAAGCCAAGCTTTCGCCGACATTTATTTTATGGGAATATCATTTCCAAGAAATGACGTATTATCATTATTTTATAGGACAGCCACTGTCAGTGCGCTCCCACTAACCCTCTTATTTACACAAGAATCATTTTCATTTTGAATTAAATCATACACCATTATGATTACATCAAAATGATAATTCCAAGAACTCATGCTCGTATCAGCAAGCATTATCCAAATGGATTTACGGCGGCAACAGGTAAAAGGTTGAATCGTAATCAACACAATGTCGATAACGATACCTTTCCGTTAAAAGCCTAGCTTTATACGTTGGTATGTTGCTATCCATGTACGTCTTCCTTGAAGACTTATAGTACCAATAGGCACAATGCCATGTGGTACATCAACTAGTATCCAAACTGCTTGATATACATGGAATCCATTTCGGACTCATGACACTTTGTCATAATAGGGAGTCGATACCTCGTATCACTTCCTTTGTTCTCGTGTATTTGAAGATTAATGGTATAGTTTCATCATTGATGAACTCTATATGTTCCATTAAGATTCAGTGCCTATAACAGTATTACTCCGATTTTCATCGAGTTATACTATCCTCCCACTTACCACTGCATATCGGTATTCCTCTTAGGAAAACCGCATGGTGAGCAACAATCTAATTGTTCTCTAGTGAGGTGTTAAGTACAATATATGGTATCCCTAGGATGACCTACAATTGGCACTTATCATATTTGGGTTTTAGTTTGGTATCATCCAAACATATGCCAAACATACCCAAATAGTCAGGAATGAGAAACTCGGTTTCTTTCCCTTTCATATCTAATATGATATCTGTCAAACAGATTATTATGGAACCTTATTCAAAATAAGTTCTTGCACTGTTTAAAGCTTATCCGTTGAAGGAAATGGTAGCTCAAAGCGACTCGTGATTAACCTTATTATGTCTAACAAAATTCGGTTAATCCTGTTCGGACACACCGTCAAAATGACGTGTTCCGAGAGGAGTCCTCATTGAAAGAATACTATACTCTTTCAAGTATACGAGAAACTTACTGCTTAAGTATTTTTATTACGGTCTTACCGTGATGGTATAATACTATAACCGATCTGTTTGTCTATTCCGTGTCGAAACTATAAAAGTTTTCGATTTGTGTTCTTCAAAAGAAACACACAACCATTACGTGATGCCACATCCGTATAGGTCACGTAATATTTATATCCACTTCTAGCCTAGCTAGACACGGGCCCACTTGCTTCACTATGAACTAGGGCTAACAGATCGGTGGCATTTTCACTTTTACCGAGTAAAGGTGTTTTAAGCACTTTGCTTAATAAACTAGATTCGTAGACTTTATTTGAATAGTCAAATCAGTCATAGTACCCGCTCTTCAAAAGTGCGGATATACGATTCTTGTTTAGTGGTGTCCCTGACAACCATGCCACAATTAAGTTTCTTAACTGATCAAATCAGTTTGAGCTATTAATTTGTCATGTTATGTATTTGAGATATTATTTATATTCAAAATATAAATTCTGTTATTCACATCTAATGTGTTTATCTCAATATCATCTTTATATAATAAAACACTTTAGTGTTCTAGAATATAAAGGTACACCCGCAGCGGGTTATACGCGATATAGAGATAATGTTTCTAGTCAAACTAGTTACATTATAACAGTTTCTAAATTTAAGTACTAACGCGAAGGAAGGAGTTCCTAAATTTAGATATCTACGGTTAAAACAGCGACTATCGTCCCGTTTACTATTCGCAGAGTGATCTCATCTGAAGTCAGTATCCTGCTTAAAGCAGATTCTGCACAACAGTACATATTTATGTATCACACTAAGTATTTAAAATCCAATTTCAATACTAGTTGTGAACATAATTATGACAAACATATTTGAAGTAAGAGCCTTGCTCGTCTTCAATTCCTTCTTAGGATTTGTCCTATTATCTTCCTAGAAGACCTAATCCATAATTCATTATTTTATCAAATAAAATAAATTATAATTTCTAAGACCATCTTGAAATTACTCCCAATTTGAAAATTAAATCATTTAAAATATTTTAATCCAGATTATATTTTAAATATCCAACTTTTCAATTTTATCTTGATTACAATAGTCCAACTATTTAATCAACGATTAGTGGTACTATTTATTATAATGATTATAATAGTCCAACTATATAATCAAATATAATCCAAATTAATTAACCTCAATTACATTGATTACTTAATCCAATTATAAAATCAACTGTAAACTGAAATTAATTAATTCAAATATATTGATTAATATAATCCAATTATATATAATCAACTATAATACAGTCCAACTGTTTATTAAAACAACAATTTAAATATTAGTCCAACTAACATTTAATAATACGACGAAATAATTTAAATGAGCGTGTTTAGCGAGTAATTGAACGAATGTTGCAAATTCAATACTTGCCTCCCACTATTTTTCGTCGAGTCTCTAACCCTCTGTGGAGTACTCGGGAAACCGTGTTTCCTAGTGGGCTAGGATCCTGTTAAATAACATACAACCTTGACTTTGGCCAACAAGCTGTATGCTACTTACCAGGTAGATCTCACAGATCAATTGGATCCAATCCAATTCCCAGATCCGGGTAGGTGGACATCCAAGTCCTAACATATTGCTTATGCCAATGTATCTAATACATTTTCCTAACCTTATCCTCCGAATCATCCAGGCCTTGGCTTTGGCACAACAAACCTAATGATTCCAGTTAAGCGGGACCCATTGACAAGGAAAGTTTCGTAATCAATGTCTTTGGACAAGAAGTGATCTTGACTTTGGCCAACAAATCACAACTTGGACTAGACACCGATGTGGAACAAAACTCTCATGATTCAAATACATCCAATTGACAAGGTCTTGACTTTGGCCAACAAACCAATGCCAATCAGATCTTGAACAAGAATCATTCAATGGAGGATAATCGCTTAATATAAAACGAGGGTTTTTCGCGTGCAAATTGGCTACCAATTTAATTATCTTTGTTAGGTCTCATCATCATACCCCTTAAACATGCATTTTAAACACATAATAAAGCGTATATAAAATAAAATAATAATGATATGCGGATGGATACTTTACATTGATCCTAGATCAAATCTCTCATTTTCTCTCTCCAAAGCTAGCACTTGTATTTACTTCTACCCGTTACACTACACTTCTAAAGAAACCTCATTTACATGGAGGGGAATAGGTGAGAAGAGAATACAAAGAAATAGGAGATAAGGCTGGACACGCAGGTCCAATTTAATAAATCAAAATTATTAAAATTCCAAAATCGCCCCACCCGACTAATATCCATCCGATATACATTATTCAAACATCACAACCATGTATTCATACAAGCATGTTATCAATCAATCAATCAAATTAATTAATCTTGATTATTAGTGACCATCCAATGTTCAAACAAAGATTTGATTTTGTTCGAGTCAAACTCGTATTGCGAATACGTACACAAAATACGATTTCTCAAATTAAATTAAACTACATAATTAAATCCAATTTAATACGCATTTAATTCTAATTCACTATTTAATTCCAAATTAAATATTACACTATTATTAACGAACCTTCTACGATTTAAATTCTAAATTCAATCGTTATGGGTCTCAAAGCCCAATTAACGTCAAACGTTTATTTAATTAAAGTCCAATGGGCTTTTAATTAATTTCTTAAGGCGTGGACTTTGGTCAACTCGGGTCAAACCGATAACCAAAGTCCAATCCGGGAGTTACCCCATAAGCCTTTAAATTAATTTTGGCCCATTAGGCCCAATTAAATAATTAAAGTTCATTAAGTCATAATTGGACTTTATGGATGCGGTTTTGGGCTTAATTGGATCCAACCAATTTTGCCTAACCCAACTTTGTACAACAAAGCCCAAAAGCCCAATTATAACATTCAATGCCCAATTTCCAAAAACAAGCCTAATTAATTAACTTATAAAAATCCAAATTTCACAATTAATTAACCTAAGTGTATTACATAATCAATTACCCAATTAACATTTCTAAAACATCAATTAGCCTAATTAATCATGCATTTTAACAATCAAATAATGTCCAACACAATTCAATTAAAATCAAACCCAATTAACATGCTATCAAGTCTCGGCAATTAGAGGTTTTTCAATTCGATTCGGTTTCAATCCAATTGAGTCCACAATCTTAATTTCCCAATCAATTCAATTCATCCAATGAATTAAAACAAAAAATCACAAAGAATTTCATGTTCCATAGAATTCGGCCAAGCCACTTAAAAGGGAAAAAATGTTCTAAATCAAAATTCAATCCAATTGAACTTCAAAACAACATTCACCAATTGTTTTAAGTCATCCAATGATCAAACAAAACAAAATTACCAAGACATTAGGTTCTTCCAATTTTCGGCCAAGCCTCCAATTTGGGGAAAATTGAATCCAATCCAATTTCATGAAATTGACCACACACAATCTCAATTAAACATGTTCTAAGCATGCTTAAACATCCAATTCAATTAAAACATGCTCAAACACATTTTACCCAATTTCAAGTTTCATGTTCAACCTAAAGAATTGGGGAAAATTGATCTAATCCAATTTTCTTGAAATTGATCATGCACAACTTCAATTCAACCTTATTCAAGCATACTTCATCAAACAATTCAACCAAATCATGCCTAAATAGAGTTTACCCAAATTAAAGTTTTGACCAAAAATAAGCAAATTGGGGAAAATCAATCCAATGAATTATTTATCAAATTGATTACATACAACTCAAATTCAATCATATATAATCATTCACAAACAATCAATTTGACAGAATCAAGCTAAAATCAAAAAGCCCCAAATATGCTCAAGAACCCTAATTCGGTTTTCATGCATCAAAAGCTCTGATGCCATTGTTGAGTTTAATTCATGTCCCAAGATCAACAAATCATGCATAAAAACCGCATATGAACACATCAAAGGAGGTGCGGAATATACTCACATTGAATTTCGGTTTTGATGTTTGAAGAACAAGGTGCGATTTTGGCTCCCTCCAAGTCATGGCAGTAGCTTCTTCTTGCAGTGGGCTGCGCGAGTGAGGACTGATTTGGACTCCACCATGTTCGGCCATAGTGAGCACCATTGAAGCTCAAAGCTTCAAGCTTTCCAAGCTCATGAAGACACTTCCCTATCACCTATGTATCACTCATGGTGTGCTAGCACTCTACATCTCCCTTGTTCCCCTTTAAATTCGGCAAACCAGAAAGTTTTGAGAAGATGAAACGGTTCCAAACCGTGAAGGAGAGGAAGAAGAGAAAGAGAGGGAAAAGAGATGGAGAGGAAAAAGAGTGAATCATGAAACAGAGAGAAAAGTGAGTTGCTTTTTACATTCTTTCCTTTTTATTACCAAGTAAACAAAAAAAAGATATACAAAACAATTATTAAAAAATCAAAAGCAAAAGCAATAATGCTTTCCATCACTTCACCTTTTACTTTTAACTTTAAGTAATATCAAATCACTTTCACATCACATCTATTCACTTTAATAAAGTGACATATTGTCAAGTCACATCACTCAAAGTGACAATTGATTTGACGATTGACGCGACTAGCGATTTGACGCTTGATGTGACTCGCGTGCCGCGCTCGAATTCGAAATGCGAATGCGCTCGCAATCACTCTCGGGCTCGGGTTCGCTAATTCCAAATTAACGAATTTTCCGTCGCGTCGTAATTAAGTGATTACGCCTAGCGAATTCACTATTCACGTCGCCAACGAATTAATTCTAAATTAATTCGTTCGCCCGAATTAAAATCCAATTTTAATTCCGCGTCGAAATCCAATTTCGTATAATATATCGGATATATTATTTTATCGATTAATTCCAAATTAATCGTTCTCTCTCTTTAATTAATATTTTATCCCAGATAAAATATCTCCGTAATTAATCCTAGATTAATTTTCTCTCTCATCGAATTAATCCCAGATTAATTTTCTCTCTCTTTTAATTAATCCCAGATTAATCAAAGTGCGAGTAATACGTCATCGGTGAATCTTCAGGAACCGACCCATGAGATCTCCGGATATGTTGGCAGTAAATACGGTCGTCGGACTATCCGAACACGTAAGTACCTCGTACTACGTTTATAACGATTTACAAGACAAGGTTGGCTTCTAGCAAAGCGCCATGCATACCCAATTCTCCAGAAATATTCTTATAGGAATATATAGATCTATATCAAGCGTAGTATACTAAGTTTGTGCGTATCGGCCCAGTATCGGATAATCACGTGTTAGGGCTGGGGCTGGATAAGTGTCTGCCCCGTCCGAAACACATATCGGATGTCTGGTAACATAGTCTCTATAATCGGATATATTGACCTAGTCACAATATCCCGATTGGTTGCGCAACACTCAAGAGCACTAGTACCGGATCCTGCGTGACATCATCTCCATTATGACTGGAGTGATACTTCCGTCTCGACATCACATCCAATACTCTACGACTCTCTGATAAACCCAGAAGTGGTGAACACAGAACCGGTCAAAGCCCCCAACCACCAATCCAAAGTTTATCGATTATCGTAAGTATTAGCGATGCAAGTCTCAGGTTAAGACTATACACACCTACCTTGATTCGGCCTCCCATAGACACATAGTCATAATACCAATGGGATTCCGAGGGGTCTATCCAGAGCGAAGCTGTTTCCCGTACCATCGGTGAAAACACGACCTCCTATTGCACTTGCATAAGTATCCAATACTTATATATATGAGAACTATGCCGTTGTGCCCTCACAACGCGCACAAGTGCAATACTAGCCTATTCCGCATTATCGATGTCAGTCTCGATAATACTACGGCTAGGGATATTTAATGATTAATCCTTCGTGGACTGATACTGTCTCATATCATCTCAATCCAGGAACTAATCATAGGGACCTCTCTTCATTTATATATCTATGGTGATCTAATCACAAATGACGAGAGTGCAATTTCCTTGTTACATAGTTAATTTGCTACAGCAACACAATGTTCTGTGCAAATAGTGACGCTATGGGTCATATTATCCAACACTCTTGACCTTGGTCCAACATCTAGGAAACAAAAGACGTGATTTATAATTACTTGATTCTAATATTTCCCGGTTAGCTAGGATTTATGCAATCTATGAAAACCTTGAACATTTGTTTTAATAAAAGCGTTTGCATTACTTCTTAGTACATGTGTAGGAAATAAACTTCATTGCAATGGTACCTTTATCGCTAACTATTACTCACGGATTTTACAATTAGCCATTTTTCTTGCTCACTCATGCTCTATATTTTGCTTGGGCTATCCTTCGCATATTTTTAACCACGAGCCTTTCTTTCTTTCTTTTTTTTCTCTTCTCTTTTTTATGTAAAATATTTGCTTCAGCCTGTCCACGTTGATGGGCTCGGTGAACTCGTTCTCTGACAGTCTCACTGCTCCATTCACCATCATATTCTTGACTAGGTAGGGCCCTTTCCAATTACACATGAACTTTCCCCTTAGATCCATTATCAGTTCTTCATCAAGAAACCTATTTAGAAAAGTCGTTTTGACATCCATTTGCCAAAACTCGTAATCATGGTAAGCGGCAATAGACAACACAATCCTTATAGACTTTAGCATTACAACTGGCGAAAAAGTTTCATAGTAGTCGACACCTGGTCGTTGCGAGTAATCTTTAGCTACCAGTCGGGCATTAAAGGTTTCAACCTTTCCATCGAGCTTGTGCTTCCTCTTGTAAATCCATTTACAACCTATAGGAATAATTCTTTCAGGAAGCGAACCAAGTTCCAAACTTGATTCTCATGAATTGAGTTTATTTCGGATTTCATGATGTCTTGCCACTTCACGGAGGTCTAAATACCTTTTGTGACCTACGAAGTGTGTGTGTTGAAGGTTCTACACCTTCTTGCATTTCAGGCTCCTCTGTTGGTTCAATGGTATCAAATTATACTTCATCAAGTTCAACCTGTCTATGATCAACACCTTCATACAAAAATTCTATCTCTAGAAATTTTACGAAGCGAGTTACGAATAGTTTTTGATGCTCGGTATCATAAAATAAATATCCTTTCGTATTTGAAGGATATCCAACAAACCTAAACTTCTACCCTCGAGGCGAAAGCTTATTATGCTGAGCCATCCTGATGTATGGAGGAAACCCCCAAAACTTAACATAACTAAGATTCAATTTTCTACCGGTCTATATCTCATACGGAGTCGTAAGAACAGCTTTGGAAGGAATCTTATTCAAAAGATGAGCGGCAGTTAAAAGAGCATAACCTCATAAGTAATAGGAAAAATCTGTATAATTCAACATCGATCAGACCATATCCAATAATATTCGATTTCCCCTCTCTGACACTTCATTATACTGCAGAGTGCCCAAAGGAGTATATTGAGTGAGAATCTCATCCTTCTTTAAATAATCAATGAACTCCCCACTCATATATTCACCGCCTCGATTAGATCGAAGGCATTTAATATATTGACCAGTCTATTTTTTCAACTTCATTTCAGAATTCTTTGAACTTTTCAAAGGTTTCCGATTTATGTTTCATCAGATAAACGTAACTGTACAGTGAAAAAGTCATCGGTAAATGTGATGAAGTATGAAAAATCATTATTTGCAGTCTGACTCATAGAACCACATACATCAGAATGTACGAGTTCTAATAAGTCAGTGGCTCGGTGTCCAATACCCAAAAATGAGGCTTTGGTCATTTTACCCCGAATGCAAGATTCACAAGTTAGATAAGGTTCAATGGTGAGATCATGTATCAAACCATTCCTAACCAATTGAGTTAGGCATTGCATGCCTATATAACCTAACCTCATGTGCCACAGTTTAGTATTATTTATATCAGATTATTTACGTTTATTAATTCCAGTATTAAAGATATCTTGTGAGGTACGCAATATGTAATGACCATGCTCATTTGGACAAAAAAAGGATCTAAATATTTTTTCTATCATATAAATACAAAGAACGATTCTTAATATTTACATTATATCCTTCGGTATCTAATACAAAAGGTGACATAATATTCACCACACATCCTAGCATAAAATAGCATTCATTTAACAAAAGTCTCCCACTGGGTAAGGAAATCTCGCATATGCCCATTATAATCGCATCCAGAGAGTCGCCACTCCCGAATCGCAATTGCATCTCAACAGTCTACTTTCCGTCATCACTTGCAACGTATTGCAAATGTGAATAGGACAAGCAGAATCTAACATCCAATTAGATGGCATAGCTTCATAAGCCAATAAGATATCAATAATATGATAAATAAAAATATCTGATGTCAATGCTCTTTCCCTCTTTATATGTGCGAGGTAGTATGGACAGTTTCTTTTCCAATGCCTAAATTTCTGGCAATGGTAGCACTTATCTTCAGAAGCTCTCTTGGGCTTCGCTACCTTAGCTTGCGGAGGAATATTGAAACCTTTCTTTTTATTTCCTTTTATTTTCCCATTCATCTTGGATTGGGAAGAAGCAGAAAGTGAAGTGGGTTTTGGAAGATGAGTCATTACTTTCTTATTTAAATCATCCTCCACTGTGAGAAGCATCTTATGCAACTCACGGTAAGAGCAGTGAATCCCATTCATGTTGAAGTACATGATAAACTGGCGATATGAAGCCGAAAGAGAACTAAGTTTGACACTCGATCCCAGAGTTTCATTGAGAGGGAAGTCACTATGCCTCAATTACTGGATCAAATTGATCAAATGAAGCACATGTGGACTCACAGCCTGTCCATCATCAAGTTTAGAATGGAACAGTTCCATTGCAACTTTATGAACCACGACCTATTTCTGGTTCATGAAAAATTCATGAAGTAGTGTCATCATTCTATAAGCATTATGCATCTCAAAGTATTGCTTCTTGAGCTCAGAAAAAAGAGAACTTACTATAAATAATTTAACTCTTAAATCATCATCTTTCTATCTGTGGAATGTCTCAACTTCTTAAGGCGGTGCATCTGGAGATATGGTAAGCGGTAATGGATCTTCCAAAATATATCCCAACTTTTCGGATCCGAGAATGATCCTCAAATCCATATCCCAATCGGTAAAATTCTCAATGCCTTTAAGCTTATTCGTATCAAGCATACGAGCAAAAGGGTTTGCTATAGATTCTGCCATCACAAATCTATCAACTAGATAGCGAATAAACAATTAGCAAATTATACAATTTCATATCATATCATAAAGCATTACATAGATCATGGATTTTTAATCTAAAAATACCTCTACACTATTTCATGAAAAACTGTAATCCCCAAACATAATACAAAACATGTGATAATCAAATCATAAAATAATAGAGAAAGATGGACCCCATAAATATATTTCAGCTTACAGCTTTGGCACGTTCTCGCCTATGTATATTCATTAGGTAGACAACTTATTGTCGATCACTCACCAGTGACTCTTGGGTTTT
Source organism: Zanthoxylum bungeanum (assembly GCA_019454045.1). Taxonomy (NCBI): domain Eukaryota; kingdom Viridiplantae; phylum Streptophyta; class Magnoliopsida; order Sapindales; family Rutaceae; genus Zanthoxylum; species Zanthoxylum bungeanum. The sequence goes on along the minus strand of SKCR01041901.1, from coordinate 22,229 downwards.
CGATCCTAGTTGTTTCTCGTTGTAACAGCTTTGGCACGTTCACAATGAGGCATACCAAGGTTAAACTTTTCAATGATAAATTCAAGATACTTGCGTAACTTTGACAGCTTTCACACGTTCAGGATTGCGCTTTCGCTTGAATTCATCTAATATCAAAATATATCTGATACATATAAATTCCTACAGGCCATATCCTCACAGCTTTGGTACGTTCTCGGATATAGTCGTAGATTGTTTATCCATAAGTAGTATTAAAAAGACGGACCAAGTAATATGTATCAAATACATATTAAATATAAAACCTTATTTTCAAATAGAAATTTTTCCGTAAAAGATGTTTTTACTTTATTTAATCAAATTAAATAAACACATACATTCATAAATTAAAGATTAGATTAAACATTGAATTTAAAAGCATATTTATATCGAGTATTCAGAATCAGACTCGCTATGATACCATTTTTTTGGGGTTTTATAGGGAATTATCGGGTTAACACAGCGAAACACGGAAAAATCAGAATTTTTCGATTTCAAAATTTTTTCTTGGATCGATTAAATAAAATTATTTATTTAATTACCTAATACTTAAAATCTGAATATTAACCCAAGAAATCAAATTTCTTATAATTATTGAATTGACCCATAACTTTATGTTTTGATCATTTTGGTCCTCAAATTGTCAAATGCAAATTTAAGTGATTTCAAATCAATCCCAAAATGATTTATAGATGTTTAATACATCAAAATAAAAATTCCAACACAAAATCTAAATTTTTGTACAATTACCGAGGGCACCCAGAAAGTTTCAGGCTTGATCAATTTGGTCAAATTTTCTCAAAACAAGTCAAGATCAAATCCAATCAATCCCAAATTTAATATACATTATATATACATCACAATACATCACATATATCAAAAGCCCCAAATTTGGAAAAGGGTTAATGATTATGCCCAAAAGATATTTACGTTATCATAGTATAATTGGGATATCGATTCCTCATAAAGATGGTTATAAGAACTAATTTACTCAAACAAAAACATTAACAGTAACTTAAATAAAGAAAACGAACGGATTGATAATTTAAGATAAAAACTATGAAAATAAATAAAAGATATCAGTAGAGAGATATGGCAAAGCATCGGGGATCCCTCTTGTATCAAACTCTTATATTCAGTAATTGATTCCTTTTATTACACGATTGAAGATTTCACATCCTAAACCAACAATCGAAAGATATTGAATTCTACACCTATTAAATTCTAAGATAATCAATTATTATTTTCTCTATGTTAACAGCATACACAAAGTCATCGTTATGAGCTATCTAACGTCGACATTATACCCTCAGACAATACTGCAGCAGAAGACCAACACATAAAATAAATTTTACTAGTCACAACTAGGTTTGAAATTCACACATAGAAGAAGCATGACTGGATCTATATGGGAATTGACAAAACACAATCTATAGGTTCAAGAATCGAAAGATGATAAAGAATAACAACCATCAATTTTATTAAACGTTAAAAAGGTTTATTCAAGAATCAAAAACTTAAACATAAGAAGTTTAAATATAAAAGCTCATCCTTAACTTTACCTAGGAGATTAGTTCTCCATGTGGAATAGAGAGATAGCCTGAATAGATCGGAAAGAGGGCATATTTTCCTTGAAGTTCTTCATTTCCTCTCTTGATTTTATGTTTGCGGCTCTTTGTTGTGTGTTTCTATCTTATTTCTCTATAATTTTCTCCTCTTGTTAGGGTTCAGACGAAGTTGGGTTATATAGGGAGGCCTCAGAATCATAATATGCATCAAAGTCTTCAAAATCAAGGTTTTGGTGACTTCCGGGGCATCATGGCGCTAGTGTTTGGGCGCCGCGATGCCCAACTCTCTAGATGTATGTATGGGGAATGCATCTGGTGCATGTGCCGTGGTGCCAGTAAGCTTTGCTTGCTGGGCTTCACGTCTTGCGCTTCCAATACATTTATTAGGCTACGAAACATGTTCAATTGCTCTATTCTCCTTAATCCATTGATTCCTAATAACAAAACATAAAATGACTCTAATTAAGATTAAAATATATAATAATAAAGCTGAGTTAGTAGTGTTCTAATTATACTTTCGTGCACTTATCACAACCACCAACCAGCTTATTGCTAGTCCCTAGTATTTTAGCGTAAAAATAAAATAAGAAATAAATAAAATTTATCTAAGCCTCTTTCATAGGGATCAGATTGCATTTAGTATATGCAATAAGCCTTTAAACCCATAGGTGTCCCTAGTGGACGAGTTATAGTCTCGTGAGGGCTTGCAGTGACGACACCCACAAACATCATTTAAAACATACATTCATGCAAACTGAAAATAACAAATCAAACTAGTCTCAATAGTTACACATATTATTATCCTCAAAGAATGCTTAGTAATGAATCAGAGAACCTTTAAACTACTCATTTTAACTCAAATCCAAATCCTCGATAAATCATCTACGCCAAACTCTTAGTGTGTGTGTGTGTGTGTGTAAAGGTTTATTCACAGTTTGATTCCTAAGTAACTCAATGATTTCTTTTAAAATTGGGGTCTGATGGGTCAAACCAACCTAGACATCTCAATTATACTCTGTAATTGCTTTTATGTGCTCAATATGGTATGATTTTCTTTTCAATTTCTTGTCTCTTTCTTTCTTTTTTGAATTTTTCTCTTTTTTTCCTTCATTTTTTCAACACATCTACCCTTTAAGGTAGCATTTCTCTTCATGGTGGTCCTAACACTCGTTCATGGGTAGCTTCACACTTATCATAACACTGGCAAATCGGGATGGACATCTAAGAAAATTATCATTCATCGACATGCAATTTCTTCAACTAGTCACTTTGCCAACTACTAAGGTTGTCACTGCTAAAAACCTATAGTTAAGTGCTTGCGAGTCTAACATAGATAAACTATTCAATGCATCAAATAAAAGTGCATTAAAGAACTTATCATTTCTAAGATTTCATCCTAAAATAAACAATATCATCATTGGACTTATGCTTAACTATTAAGGACTAAAAACAACCAAAATAATTTTTTATAAATATATAAGTGTTATAACAGGTATTTTCATGCGCATGCATACACCCTCACACTTAAAGCTTACATTGTCCTCAATGTAAGATAAAAATAAAGAAAAAGGATTAAATAACAACACTACCAAGCGTAAAGTTGATCAGGTTCCTACTGGTAAGATTTTAATAGTGTGGCTGTGTATGTCGTGCTAACTCCTGCATAAACGCTTATACAAATAAATAAATAAATATGCAAGTAGCACATAATAAAATAAAATAAATTAAATTAAATTAAAATACGGATGCAATGGTTGTCTCCCCGCTAGTGCTAAGTTTAACGTCTTCAGCTAGACGTAACCACTCAGATTATCATGGTGGCTTCCATCGAGCGAACTGATGAAGGCATGAGAGAGAATTTTTGTCTAGTTGTGGCAGTTTATCCATCGATCCTCCAGGATCTGGAGATTGTTGAAATTTTTGGCTTCTCATAAGGTAAAATTTGCTCAATCTTCTTTTTAATCTCCCATGGATCATCTTTAATTGAGCATAGACTCTCATTTTCCTCCTTTTTCTGGTTCCTTGGAATCAATTTCACTTTTGGAGGGTTTGACTCATGGTGTAAAGAAGCTGTTTCCGGCAGACTGTTTCTAGTATGTATGAGTAATGACACTCATCATCACTATGTGGTTGCTTCTCGACATGAAAAATGTTAAGTGCTTGAGGAAATGGTACTCTAATTGGAAAATGTGGCACTTGTTCTTCCTGAGATGTGTTAGCACTATTATCCTTAGGGTCACGTATAGTGTCGAAAGTATTTTTGCAAGCCTATTTCTTTACCACTCCTAGTTATTATGGTATTAACACTTTTTATATTGGCTACTTCATAATCAGCTTGTGCTATGTGTTGTCCCTATGGGTTTGGTTAAGTATGAGATGGGAATTTTCCTTGTTCTTTCACATTTAGGATATTAGTCAATTTAAAGATACGACTCTTAATCTTCTTATGGTCTTAAGCTATCTGAGCTATCAATGACTCAATCCTTTGATTGGTTTTATTCTAGGCTTCCATAAATGCTTGCATCGTATCTTCTAAATAATTCCTAAAAATGGCAGGTGTGTGATATTGGGGAGTATTATAAGCTCTAGGTTGGGATGTTTGACTCGGCTGATGAGAATCTTATTTCCAACTAAGATCGGGGTGGTTCCTTCAACTAGGGTTATAAGTGTCTGAGTGAGGTGTGTAAGGCTTTTGGTACGTTCCTAAAGTGTTGCAATGTTCCTCATATGTACCCATCATCTCACCATATACCGGACACTCATGGGGTTCTAGAGTGGTAACTGAATGTATAGTCTTGTTATCTCTGGCTTTTAAGGCTTCTATCTGTCTAGTTAATAGCTCGACGTGTACTCTAAGACTATCTTCCTCCCTAAAGTAGTGTATGCTTCTACTAGAAGAAGTGGTGTGTGTCATATCTGTGCTATTTACAGCATTAGGTCCAGTACAAGTATGCTATTTCTCAGCTAGGTTATCTAAGTACTCAAATGTCTCATCAAGGTCTTTTCGGATGAACTCACCATTACACATTGTCTCCACAAATTGGCACTCTTTAGGTGTTAGTTCGTCATAGAAATAGCTCACTAAGTTCCAACTCTCATATCCATGCTGAGGACAACTCGCTAACATCTCTTTATACCTCTCCCATGTCTGATAAAGAGTTTCACTATCTCTCTGGGAGAAGGTGGAGATCTGTCTTTTCAAGGCATTCGTCTTATGGTGTGGGAAGTATTTATTATAGAATGTCTGAGTTATCACACCCCATGATCCTATTGACAAAGGTCTTAAATAGTATAACTAGCTCTTAGCTCTAAGGGCAAAGGGGAAGAACTTAAATCTAATTGTGTCTGTGGTTCCGAAACGGTCATGGAAAGTCGCTACAACCTCTTCAAACTCTCTAATGTGCACATAAGGATTTTCGCTCTCTAAACCGTGAAAAGTATGGAGATGCTGTATCATTTCAGGCCTAAAGTCTATATGTGGTGCATTAGGAGGAAACACAATGCATGATGGTGTAACTGTGTGAGTGGGGTGGAGGTACTTTTTAAGAGTCCTCACGGGTGGTCTCTCGTATTCACTCATAATGTATGCGCTAGACGCGGAGGGTGTGGCAAAAGATTTTCAAATATATTGTTAGAGTCTGACTCTGAATCTTCCTTTTCTATTACAGCAAATATACCCAATCAATCCCTAAGTATAGGCATGCACTTCAGCATAAATAATACGAGAAACAAAAATAACAAATAAAGTCTAAACTAAAACAACAATTGAAATAAAATAAGTAAATAAATAATAAATAAAGAAAATAAAGAAAAAATTAGATATGGAACGAAGTTACCGCTTTTGTTGTTGACCAAGAAAACCTACTCATTTTGCTTGTAAACAATCTCCCTGACAATGGCGCCAAATTTTGATTACGCCCAAAAGATACTTGCAGTTATCTCAAAATAGCTGGGGTATCGATTCCTCAGAGAGATGGTTACAAGAACTAATTTACTCAAATAAAAATATTAACAGTAACTTAAATAAAGAAAACAAAAGGATTGATAATTTAAGAGAAAAACTATGGAAAATAAATAAAAGATATCAGTAGAGAGATATGGCAAAGCATCAGGAATCTCTCTTGTATCAAACTCCTATATTCAGTAATTGATTCCTTTTATTACACGATTGAAAGTTTCACATCCCAAACCAACCATCGGAAGATATTCAATTCTACTCACATTAAATTCTAAGGTAATCAATGATTATTTTCTATGTTAACATCACACACAAAGTCATCGTTACGAGCTATCTAACATCGACAATATACCCTCAGGCAATACTGCACAGAAGACCAACACATAAAATAACTTTTACCAGTCACAACTAGGTTCGCAATTCACACATAGAAGAAGTATAACTGAATCTATATGGGAATTGACAAAACACAATCTCTAGGGTTCAAGAATCGAAAGATGATAAATAATAACAACCATCAATTTTATTAAATGTTAAAAGGTTCATTCAAGAATAAAAAACATAAACATAAGAAGTTTAAATACAAGAGTTCATCATTAGCTTTGCCAAGAAGATTACTTCTTTATGTGAAATAGAGAGATAGCCTGAATAGATCGGAGAGACGGCATGGTTTCCTTGAAGTTCTTCATTCTCCTCTCTTGATTTTATGTTTATGGCTCTTCGTAGTATGCTTCTCTCTTGTTTCTCTCTAATTTTCTCCTCCTTTTAGGGTTTGGATGAAGTTAGGTTTATATAGGGAGGCCTAGGAATCATAACACGCATCAAAGTCTTCAAAAACAGGGTTTTGGTGACTTCCTGGGCGCCGCAGCGCTGGTGTTTTGGCACCGTGACTCCCAACTCTCTGGATGTATGTATAGGGAACGCATTTGGTGCAGGAGCCGCGGCGCCAAGGACTTGGGCACCGCGGCGCCAGTAAGCTTAGATTGCTGGTCTTCACGTCTTGCACTTCCGATACGTTTGTTAGGCTTTGAAACATGTTCAATTGCTACATTCTCCATGATCCATTGCTTCCTAATAAAAAATCATAAAATGACTCTAATTAAGATTAAAATATATGATAATAAAGCAAAGTTAGCGGTGTTTTGAGTACACTTTCGTGCACTTATCAATTAAGAACCCCAATTTTTATAATTTCTTCAAATTGATAAATTACACCAATTTAATCAAATTCAATACTTTAATCCCATATTTACCACACCAAACAAGTCTCACCACCATGAAACAACTCAAGAACAGTTATAGGTCATCAATGAGTGACTTAGCAACTCTAGAATGACAACATCATCATCAAATGACTAAAAGAGAGCTAATGAACTAATTTCATGTTTTCTTTATTCATCAAACATGCAAGCATCTTTAAAACAAGTTCCAACCATTTAATTACAAATTAAAATAGTAGAGACAACATCCTAACAACACATGTTGAAGCTAAGCATGATAGAAATAATTTATAAGTTGAAGAGTTTAAAGAAATCCTTTGATTTTGCTTAAGTTTTTGCCTTTCTCTTTCAACTTTTCTCTCAATCATTTTTTGTAATTATTTTGGTAACTTCTTGTTATGAAACAAAATGAAAAACAAAACCCTTTTGTTAATTCATTCCTTGGCTGAAACCTAAAAAAATAATATCATGATATTTTAATTTTTATTTCAAAATATTAAATGAAAAATGTTTTTAGTATACTTGTTTCAAATGATAACCTTTATCATAAAGCAAACCTAACAAATGAACCAATAGAATCATGTCATTTCCTAAACATAAGCATGGTAAAAAATATTTATTTTTTAATTAATTTAATTATTTAATAATTAAATAATTAAATACAAATATCTTAATATATGTATTATATTTATATTAATATCTCAAATACATATATTAATGATATATGTCAAATATCATAATTTGATAATTAATTAATGTGTATGTAAAATATTAAATATTAAATATAAATACACTTTAATTAGGAAATGACCATCAGGTCCATTCGCATATATTTTTCGTTTAACCGTTAAACGAGTTATAAATAATCAGTATTATTCATAAAAGTTGTCCTAGTACTATACGAGTATATTTCACTAGTGAGACTTTCTAGGTTCAGGCATATTCGTCACGAAATCTAATTTTGTGTCCATAATCTACCCACCCATAAATTATGACGAACATATATAAACTCTCTGAACCATACAGGTCGAGGTCATTGTATGCATATAATCCCTCTGTCACTGGTATCCGGATTATTCCAGAGATATAGATATAAACGTCAAATCTCTATAGATATAATCACGTCGATGTTTCTATTAGCAATCCCTTAATAACACTTAAAACTAATTTCTATAGTGTATCACGGGCCCATGGATTTAACAGATTTCTAATTCTATATTGAATACCTATACTCTGTACATAGAACTGATAGATCATTTCTTGATATACACAGGATATACTGAACATCAGTCCACACCCAACATACAGGCAGAGGTCTGATCTAAATAGATCGATGACCTAACTGTCATTTAAGTGTGGAGGATAACTCATATATCTACAGTGGTATCTCAAGTCAAAGAATCACTATGCTTACTCAACCCGAGATTCTTATTGACGTTGGTGTACCATCCATTAAGAATATTCGGTGAGTAGTTCAGTGTTTATCCGCTATAAACACCTACACGTCTTTACGAGTCTCCAAGACTCATGGTTCATTGAGAAATCATCGAAATCCAAGATTCCAATATACGACATGTATCAGTTTCAACGAGTTTACTTTACTGACCAAGTAGTGTAAACATTGATCAGAAACTGTCTAAGAATGACAACATCATGAAACAACTCAATGTCAGTTGCGTCGCTTTTGCAACAGTATCATAACTAATCATTTTAAGCCTGTTACGTTTTTACCATATAAAATGATATGTTATATAATAGAATTTATTTATTTTATTCATAATAAAATGTTAAATTAGTATTTATAGATAAACATAATAAAATTGGCGGTCTGAGCATTAGCCCTAACGATATACCAGCTGTCAAAGATATTGGGGGATATTTGGAAAATGTAAACTATCAAAGGAAAAAATCATTTATCATTAGTTGAAACGTAATCAACATAGGCCACTATAAATTAATTAGAAGTAATTTGAGTAGTGAACTTAAGTGATTATGATTTGGTGGAAGGGAAGTCCATAGTCAGAGCTATGGATCGCCAGGGCAGCCCCACCTTCCATCACTATATCTTGATGATATCACAAATCAAATCCCCGTATGGATTCCACAAATTTCAAAGAAACTAATTAATTTAGATAAATTCCCAAATTGAAAATTTGCAATTAAAGCTAAATTTTATTATGCATTTATAATTTAACAAAACATATTTGGTAACTAGCTAGTTAGACAGAAACGCATATTAAATTATTACCAATTAATCTAAAATCAATATATTATAATAAAGATTAATGTATAAAATGGATAATAAATATGAAGAATCACATAATTAATAAAAAAAATTGAAAAAAAAATCATGACATATAAAAATTTCATCAAATTTAAATCCATACAACTCATAATATCATTCAAAACAATCTGATATTAAAATCGCCAACTTATGATTTAAATAGTGTGAAAAAGCCAACCAACAATAGAGAACCAACCCTAATCAAGATATGAGATTATCTATTTTTGTTTATTAATATGATATAATTGATATTTTAAAATTTTATTCCGGATATTTTAGGAATAGAAAATTATAAAACTATGACAAACCACCAAATCCATGGTTAAAAAAACTCTCCAAAATTCATTATTTTCAAATCATGAGATTATAATAAGAAACCATACCATGAACATCAAAGTCAAAATAAACAATAATTTAAACTATATCATACTATATGAAACCATGGCAGACCATGAAACAAATAAGATATTAATGTAGGTGATGATATTCACAATGTCCAAGGAAAAACATCAACAACGTTTGTATATGCTGATGTTGAATAGAAAAATGGTATAATGAGTTTCAAGTACTATTTTTTTATAACCGAACATGTATTTGAATCGATGATGTAAAAATTTTAATGGGTCATTAGTTTGATCGATTGAACTGTTTTGAAAAAATCAGCTGAAGTCACAAATAATTTTATTTAATTAAATATATAAAAAAAATTTTAAAAAAAAATTACATACAAAAAATATAATCATTAATTCTAACAATTTCTAACATAAGAAAAAGTGATTTGGACTAAAAATAATATGGAACCGTTTTATTAAAAAGAGTCCAAAACTGATCCAGTTGCGCCAGTTCTTCGTCGATCTTGGTTGATTTTGATCTTTTCTTTATAAGGCCGATTTTTTTTAAGAGATTTTCAAACAAGACTCCCGACCGATTCTTGATTCTACCGGCTCGACTGACTAGTCTGAACTGGTTCTGAAAACTATGGTTTCAAATGTTTTATATATATAGGACAAGTTGTTATGATAATTTATCCTTAGACACCTGTTAGCTACGCATTATACATAGCTAATGAAAAAACATGCCCCTTCTTACTCGGAATAGATACGGCTGAAGGCGTCTTATGAGAATCGTCATCTGCACACAAAAGATACATGCAAAGTAAGAAGAGAACAAAAAAAAAATTAATGGGTTCACCGGCAATACCGCGGAGGAAGGCAGGAATAAGAGAAATTTGGGGAAACACCTCGTCTTACCAGGACTTGAGATCACATGTAGCTTCTTTTTCACCAGTCATAACTCTCATAAGCGGAGCGGTCATGGATAGAAAAGCTTGGCGAAAACTAAATTTTGTAGTAACCTTATCCGTAGATAAAGTTTATCGATCTTTAAGAGACGAGTGTAGGAAGATAGGGCAATAAAACAGGATCTGTGGAAACCCGAGCTGTCATGACCAAAAAATAGGGGAATAAAACTCCATGGAGGTCGTGATGGGCCGATTGAAAGAGGCTCCCGCAGAGAGATAGCTGAAAGATAAGATCGCGAATCATTGGACTTGGAATTCTTGAAATACGAGATCCTCAACGGAAAGGGAAAAATCTGGAGTTAACCACCAATGGCTAAGGAATTGGGCTAAAAAATATACAATGATGGTCCGTCAAATTCATCCAGCAAGTATGAGAGTATCTGCCACCACGTCTATGAATAAATACAGTCTATCAGAGGGTACCCGAAAGTTACCCCAAGGCCCAAGTGATGATGTAACAGATTTCTCAGCCCTGAAATTTAGGAAATAAGTGAAAAGTTACAGTTGAACGATCCATAAGAAGCCATTAGCCCTAGAGAAGGGTGAATCAACAGTGATACGAGCTGGGGAATGGAAAATGGAACCCAAGAACATGGATCACAAAGCTACCGAATGACCCTCAACGAATGGCTCTCATGATAGCAACACACTCTTTAGTGGCATATCCCCCAGAAAGGCAAAAAGATACCAGCATACTAAAATCCAAAGAAATAACATGTGCTCAACGTCAGAAGACACAATAACCCATTTCTTACTGATGATAGAAGCATAAGAGGCATACTCCTTGGAAGAGAGCGGTTCAAATGGTGGCAATCCGTCGGTGTCAGACATGGCTTCAGATTTCTCCCCGACAATAGGCAATTCAATCAGCGCCACAACATCTCGCAAAGAGATAGACATAAGGCTAAAAGGAAATACAAATGAATTGCAAGACCGAGACCACGGTCATAGAGTGCCTGTTGGGATTTGTATGCCCGACAAGCAAATATGTTCGAAACATGATTGATTAATAAATTTGTGATTCTATTTTATTCCATGTATGCATTTTGATTTGCTTTATATAATTCATGAAAATTCCGTGATTATTTATGTAGCTTTAAATTAAACATATATGTGTATGTAAAATGTTACATGCATATATGCATGGATAAAATTTAAAGAGTAATAATCAAAATTTGTCCATGACTATGATTTGAAGTTGGGAATCTTCAAATCCAAAATCATAAATACAGTTCATTCCATTATGAATGGTATTGTTCTATCCAGACTATATTATGTAGAGACATAAAAATGAATGCTTTTTATATAATAAGATTATATTGGACAGGACCCGATAAAATTGTAAAGTTCTAATAATTCCGTTAAATATGGAACGTCAATTTTATCATAATGATGGTCATATATGTGATGATCTTAAATCATTATATTTAGCAGACTCCTATATCATATTAATCCATTCTTTAATTTACTCGGTATGGTTTTGTATTTATTACATTTCGTAAACCTTGTATTTTGGGAATGAGTTGAATGAATAGCTGGGAATGCTAACCTGATATAATGAAATCCGTTTCATAAGATTCCCTTGTTTGTTAGTTCAGACCTGAACGATTAGCGCGCAAATTCATAAAAGTTATGAATTAATTGTTCACTTGAGAACTAATGGAAGTCAAGGATAAAGATGTAATTGGAGAGGTTAACGGATATTTTATACCTAGCTCCTTTACGAATCTATTATGGAGGATCATTGCATAGGTAATGACTATATCAATGGACGAATACTTTGAGTAATTAATTCTATAATTCTGAGAGTGCAATTCTGGGTATTTAGTGAGTTAGTTACTCCAGAATTAATAATTTCGTTTGATTAATAAAAGAGTTTATAATTAATCGACGGAATTATTGGAGCTTAGAATTATAGGTCCATCGGTCCCCTCGTCGTCTTCTATCACTGTTCGAACGATTATAATTGCGAAGAAAAATAGTTGAGAATTATTTAAAATAATTATGAATTATTTTACACTCTAATTATTCCATATAGCTCTTGTTTGGAAATTATGACAAATGTTGTCTTAATATATTTATTAATAGATGTATCTATTTATTAATTTATGAAAATTAATATTTAATTAATTTGATTAATTAAATTTTAATTGAATAAGATAATATTTCAAAAGTTGAAATTTTTGAAAATTGTTTTTAATGAATTATCTTTGATAAATTATGAGATAAATATTAAAGGATTTTATTTTTGATTTTTTGAAAATTAAAATTAATAATATCCTTAATGAATTTGTATTGATCCTAAATTCATCCATGGGATAAGAATTCTATTTGATCAAAAGAGTTGATCCAAATAGAAATAAAAAAAATACAAAAAAAAAAAAAAAAAAAAAAACGTGAGCTGTAGAAGATATAAAGAGATTGATTTTTGGGTTTTTCTTTTTAAATGAAATACAACAACAACAACAAAGAAACGTGAGCAAGTGGGTGAGAAAAAATAAAAATAGGAAATAGTTTTTCCTTTTGTTTTTTCTTAGTTTTGGTTTTAAGAAAACTATAAACAAAATAACCCTACAGGATTCGTCTCATGAGTTGAGTACACGAATCATTCACTAAAAATTAGAGTGTTCTTCGCATTTATTTTTACGCCCACACGTGCTGTTTGAGGTGAGGAGATAAGTCGAGCAAGATCGTGGTTCGAAGAATCGTGATTCAAAGAGATCCAGATTTGAAGGTATATTACTAACCTGAGTTCTTAATATTTTTATTATTAATATGCTAGAGAATACGGATCCGGATCCGGATTTTATTGTTCATGTGAAAATAATTTTCCTGTCACCAAAAACGATTTCCGCTGCGCATGAACTCTGAAATCCAACAATTGGTATCAGAGCGGTCGTATTTTTCTAGTATATTAATAAGAATGATTTATTGTAAATCATTTTAATATGTATGTAAAAGAGTAGGCTATGCATTTTTATGAATTATCATGTGATGGTGAATGTATGGATATTAATCGTTAATTGTATGGTTGACCTTGGGTTAGGATTTTAATTTTTTGTTTTATATATTGGATATGTAAACCCAAAATTAAATGGGTATTTCTTTTTGTAATTGTTCACATGCAGCAAGATGGCCTGCTGCCGGAGAACTCAAAAAATATTATATATTTATAATATATTTGGTGAAAGTCACCTGGAAATATAATTATATTTTCATGATTTGAGATTAATGTAATTTTATTTTTTGGTTATTTGTAATTTTAGAAATACCCAAATTGTCAACCCGGTTAATATCCAATTTATTTATTTTGTGTGAATTATAAAATGTTTATTCTCATGCATATTTTAAATGACATATAGAATTAGCACAATGCCTACTCTTGCATTATAACATGCCATACATACATGTGCATTTTCATAAATTTATTTATGATTGTAAATAGTTTATAATTTGATTAAAAACTATTTTAGAATTTTATCGATTATCGATTAAATAAATTTGTGAATTAATTTTAAATCGTTAAAATTGGTAATGTCACAAAATTTAGTTCTAAGTATTTATAATAAATTGTTTATCATGAATAACTTAGATGTTTCATAATGAATTTAAGTTTTATTAGTAAAGCGGTAATTTTTTTATGAAACAATTTATTTGGTAATTAAAGACCTTTAATATTGATTTCTTGGTCTTTTTCCGCTAAGTTTTCAAAACATTAGATGTTTTACATATAAAATCACTAAACTTAAAATAATGAGTGGGAGCGGTAGTTTGTCAAAACATCCTTTGGTCTCCACCGTTAGTGCAACATCGTGAAATCTAAGTGGGGCTTCGTGATGACTTTAGTTTCATCCTCCCTAAGGAGAGTGTTTGCTTAGGTTAATATCAAGGTTGTACTTCTTACGATAGGATTTATAAAATGTATTTCATAATTAACTTACCCTAAGGTGGTTGTTATGAGTTAAATTTTAAGATCCAAAACGGTGGGTTACACTCATATAAATATAGTTAAAAGTGTTAATTATATTTAGACCAAAAATCGGTTATGAATAAATTTTGAAAATATGAGATATTTTGAAAAAATTATTTATTGAGATTGTCTCTATTTTAATAGGGTATTGTGATCGACCCTAAGGCAACATAATATGCTTATTAATTTTTCCGAGGCTATAGTAGTGCATATATATTTTAGTGTTTAGCATATGCATCATGCATCATGATTACTATGCCGAATTTATTTTGAATTTTATGCATGGAATAATTTAGAATATTTTTTTAATGATTTCAGAAATATGTCAAATCCAATCCTATCACTGCTTGCTACTGAAAAATTAACTGGTGATAACTTTGCTAAGTGGAAGAAAATATGAATATAATTCTTGTGCTGGATAACCTGAAGTTTGTCCTGATGGAGGAATGTCCTCCAGAACCAGCTGTGAATGCCAACAAAACCATCAAAGATGCCTATGAAAATTGGATTCGAGCAAATGACAAAGCTCGTTGTTATTTGCTTGCTGCCATGTCTGACGTGCTTAACACAAAGCACGAAAAGACAGAGACTGCTTATGAGATAATGGAGTCTCTACAAGGCATGTTTGGCAAACCCTCTGATCAAGCTAAACATGAAGCAGTCAAGAAAGTCATGAACTGCAAAATGAAAGCTGGTACTCCTGTTCGTGAACACGTGCTAATGATGATTAGTACCATTCATGAGGCAGAAATCAATGGGGCCACTATAGATGAAGGCACACAAGTGGGCATGATTTTGGAAAGCCTTAGCCCACAATTTCTTCAGTTCAAAAGCAATTACTTCATGAATAAGCTGAGTTATAATTTGACTGAATTGCTTAACGAACTCACTACTTTTGAGTCTATTTCTGTGGAGAAGAAAGGAGAAGCAAATGTTGCTGAACCTTCTAACTCTAACTCTTCTCTAAAGAAAAGAAAGAGAAATAAGAATAAAGGTAAGAGTTCAGGAACTGAGAAAACAGCAGGGAACAACAGCAAAAAGAACAAGCCAAACAACAGTCAAGGAAATAAGAATGGCTCCACCCAGAAAAACCAAAAGGAAAATGTTTCCATTGCGGAATTGATGGGCATTGGAAGAGAAACTGCAAGAAGTATCTCGAAGAGCTGAAACAGAAAAAGAAAGGTAAATTAGATTTACTTGTTACTGAATCTTGTTTAGTTGAAAATGATTTATCACCCTGGATAATTGATTCAGGAGCGACTAATCATATTTGTTGTTTCTTACAGAAGCTTGATTCTTACACAAGACTTGCTGATGGGGACTTTACTTTGAGAGTTGGGAATGGCGCTTTAGTTTCAGCATCAGCAGTTGGACAAATAAAACTTTATGTTGAGAACAATAAATTTTTATTTTTGAATAATGTTTATTTCGTACCGGGGTTTACTAGAAACCTCATTTCAGTTTCTCGACTTTATGAACAATGTTATTCAGTTTCTTTTGATAATAAATCAGTTGTTATTTCAAGAAATGGTTTGAATATTTGTTCTGGTTTTATTGAAAATGGGCTCTATGTAATAAGGCCCAATTTTAATTCATTATTGAATGCTGAAATGTTCAAAGTTGCATTGCCAAAAACAAAGAAACAAAAGATTTCTCACACTGATAACACATATCTATGGCACCTAAGACTTGGTCATATAAATCTTGACAGGATAAATAGGCTTGTAAAGGATGGTCCTTTAAGAGAACTAAATGTTGGTACTCTACCAGTCTGTGAATCATGTCTTGAAGGTAAGATGACAAAGAGGCCTTTCTCTGCAAAAGGCAATAGGGCCCAAGAACCACTGAAGCTTATACATTCAGATGTTTGTGGACCAATGTCTACACAAGCAAGAGGTGGCTATGAGTACTTCGTTACTTTTGTTGATGATTACTCTAGATATGGTTATGTTTACCTAATGAGACATAAGTCTGAAACTTTTGGAAAGTTTAAAGAATTCCAAATCGAAACGGAAAAACAATTAGGTAAATCAATCAAGTGCCTTCGATCAGATCGAGGAGGTGAATACCTTGATAATGAATTCAAAGATCACCTATTAGAGTATGGGATTTTATCCCAACTAACTGCACCTGGTACACCTCAGCAAAATGGTGTAGCTGAGAGGAGGAATCGAACTTTACTCGACATGATTCGTTCCATGTTGAGTTATTCTTCACTTCCAAAATCGTTTTGGGGGTATGCTATACAAACAGCAACCTACATTTTGAATGTGGTTCCATCTAAGTCAGTACCTAGAACACCTTTAGAGTTATGGAGTGGCAACAAACCCAGTTTGAGTCACTTTCGTATATGGGGGTGCCCAGCATACGTGCTAATGGGTAAGACAACAAAGTTGGAAATGCGTTCTGAAGTTTGTTTCTTTGTAGGATATGCAAAAGGCACAAGGGGAGGTGTGTTTTATAATCCTCGAGATAATAAGGTGTTTGTATCGACAAAT
Source organism: Zanthoxylum bungeanum (assembly GCA_019454045.1). Classification (NCBI taxonomy): domain Eukaryota; kingdom Viridiplantae; phylum Streptophyta; class Magnoliopsida; order Sapindales; family Rutaceae; genus Zanthoxylum; species Zanthoxylum bungeanum. Next base: position 5,395 of record SKCR01041901.1, on the reverse strand, counting down.
GCCACGTTTCTTGAGAGTAATTATATGGCAGACTTCAAACCTCAAAGCAAGATAGTCTTGGAGGAATTAAAATCTGATGAGATCAGTCAACAACCTACTAGGATTGTTGTTCCACAAAGCGAGGAGACCACATCTTCGAGTCAGAACATCTTACCACCTCGTCGTAGTGGGAGGTTAGTACGACTACCTTCTCGATATAGACAAGATGGTGAAGCACAAGTTGCTATCACTGATGATGGAATAGATGACCCATTAACATATAGATGTGCAATGGAAGATCATGACAAAGAGAAATGGCTTGAGGCTATGAAACTTGAGATGGAATCCATGTATTCCAACTCAGTCTGGGAACTTGTAGATCTACCTGAAGGAGTAAATCCTATAGGGTGCAAATGGATCTACAAAAGAAAGAGGGGAGTGGACGGTAATGTAGAGACATTTAAAGCAAGGCTAGTGGCAAAGGGTTATACCCAAAAAGAAGGAGTTGACTATGAGGAAACTTTTTCGCCAGTAGCCATGCTGAAGTCCATTCGAATCTTGCTTTCCATTGCTGCTCATTATGATTATGAAATTTGGCAGATGGATGTCAAGACAGCCTTTTTGAATGGCTATCTTGAAGAGACCATCTATATGGAGCAACCAGAAGGTTTTATTAGCAAGGACGAAAAGCAAAAGGTTTGCAAGTTGCAAAGGTCTATCTATGGACTTAAGCAAGCGTCCAGATCTTGGAACATGAGGTTTGATGAGGCGATCAAAACTTATGGCTTTATCCAAAATCCTGATGAATCTTGTGTTTATAAATTCATCAAGGACAAGCGAGTGGTCTTTCTAATACTTTATGTTGATGATATTCTACTTATTGGGAATAATGTAGAACTATTATCAGACGTAAAAGCTTGGCTGGCTGAACAATTCCAAATGAAAGATTTGGGAGAAGCTAGTTACATTCTTATTCTTGGGATCCGTCTTATTAGAGATCGCAAGAAAAAGCTGCTAGCTCTGTCTCAGGCATTGTATATTGACAAGATGCTTGTTAGATATTCAATGCAAAACTCCAAGAAAGGTAACTTACCTTCCCGTCATGGAGTTGTTCTTTCTAAAAGGCAGTGTCCTTCGACACCCCAAGAGGAAGAAGATATGAGACGGATTCCATATGCGTCGGCAGTAGGGAGCTTGATGTATGCTATGCTATGCACAAGACCTGATATATGCTATGCAGTGGGAATAGTTAGTCGTTTTCAGTCAAATCCAGGATTAGATCATTGGGTAGCAGTTAAGCATATTCTCAAGTATCTACGGAGAACGAGGAACTATATGCTTGTTTATTCTGGCAGGGATTTGATTCCGATTGGATATACTGATTCTGATTTTCAATCAGATACAGATGATCGAAAGTCGATATCTGGATCAGTGTTTACTCTTGGTGGGGGAGCTATAGTTTGGAGAAGCATCAAACAATCTTGTGTTGCTGATTCAACTATGGAAGCCGAATATGTGGCTGCTTGTGAAGCTGCCAAAGAAGCGGTTTGGCTCCGAAAGTTCTTTACTGATCTGGAAGTGGTTCCAGATATGGACAAGCCATTGTCACTTTATTGTGATAATAGTGGTGCAGTGGCTAATTCCAAAGAACCAAGAAGCCACAAGAGAAAAACATATTGAGCGGAAATATCATGTGATTAGGGACATTGTGCAACGCGGAGACGTGGCTGTTCTGAAGATTCCATCTGCAGAGAATCTAGCCGATCCTTTTACCAAGACGCTTCCTGCAAAGAGTTTTGAGGGGCATCTAGAAGGATTGGGGATTAGAGACATGTCTCATTTGCTTTAGGGCAAGTGGGAGTTTGTTGGGATTTGTATGCCCGACAAGCAAATATGTTCGAAACATGATTGATTAATAAATTTGTGATTCTATTTTATTCCATGTATGCATTTTGATTTGCTTTATATAATTCATGAAAATTCCGTGATTATTTATGTAGCTTTAAATTAAACATATATGTGTATGTAAAATGTTACATGCATATATGCATGGATAAAATTTAAAGAGTAATAATCAAAATTTGTCCATGACTATGATTTGAAGTTGGGAATCTTCAAATCCAAAGTCATAAATACAGTTCATTCCATTATGAATGGTATAGTTCTATCCAGACTATATTATGTAGAGACATAAAAATGAATGTTTTTATATAATAAGATTATATTGGACAGGACCCGATAAAATTGTAAAGTTCTAATAATTCCGTTAAATATGGAACGTCAATTTTATCATAATGATGGTCATATATGTGATGATCTTAAATCATTATATTTAGCAGACTCCTATATCATATTAATCCATTCTTTAATTTACTCGGTATGGTTTTGTATTTATTACATTTCGTAAACCTTGTATTTTGGGAATGAGTTGAATGAATAGCTGGGAATGCTAACCTGATATAATGAAATCCGTTCATAAGATTCCCTTGTTTGTTAGTTCAGAACCTGAACGATTAGCGCGCAAATTCATAAAAGTTATGAATTAATTGTTCACTTGAGAACTAATGGAAGTCAAGGATAAAGATGTAATTGGAGAGGTTAACGGATATTTTATACCTAGCTCCTTTACGAATCTATTATGGAGGATCATTGCATAGGTAATGACTATATCAATGGACGAATACTTTGAGTAATTAATTCTATAATTCTGAGAGTGCAATTCTGGGTATTGTGGAGTTTACTCCAGAATTAATAATTTCGTTTGATTAATAAAAGAGTTTATAATTAATCGACGGAATTATTGGAGCTTAGAATTATAGGTCCATCGGTCCCCTCGTCGTCTTCTATCACTGTTCGAACGAGATTATAATTGCGAAGAAAAATAGTTGAGAATTATTTAAAATAATTATGAATTATTTTACACTCTAATTATTCCATATAGCTCTTGTTTGGAAATTATGACAAATGTTGTCTTAATATATTTATTAATAGATAATGTATCTATTTATTAATTTATGAAAATTAATATTTAATTAATTTGATTAATTAAATTTTAATTGAATAAGATAATATTTCAAAAGTTGAAATTTTTGAAAATTGTTTTTAATGAATTATCTTTGATAATTATGAGATAAATATTAAAGGATTTTATTTTGATTTTTTGAAAATTAAAATAATAATATCCTTAATGAATTTGTATTGATCCTAAATTCATCCATGGGATAAGAATTCTATTTTGATCAAAAGAGTTGATCCAAATAGAAATAAAAAAAAAATACAAAAAAAAAAAAAACGTGAGCTGTATAGAGATAAAGAGATTGTTTTTGGGTTTTTCTTTTTAAATGAAATACAACAACAACACAAAAACGTGAGCAGTGGGTGAGAAAAAATAAAAATAGGAAATAGTTTTTCCTTTTGATTTTTTCTTAGTTTTGGTTTTAAGAAAACTATAAACAAAATAACCCTACAGGATTCGTCTCATGAGTTGAGTACACGAATCATTCACTAAAAATTAGAGTGTTCTTCGCATTTATTTTTACGCCCACACGTGCTGTTTGAGGTGAGGAGATAAGTCGAGGAAGATCGTGGTTCGAAGAATCGTGATTCAAAGATCCAGATCTAAAGGTATATTACTAACCTGAGTTCTTAATATTTTTATTATTAATATACTAGAGAATACGGATCCGGATCCGGATTTTATTGTTCATGTGAAAATAATTTTCCTGTCACCAAACACACGATTTCCGCTGCGCATGAACTTTGAAATCCAACAGTCCACCCAATAAATAGGTTTAACTGGATCTTTGTCATCTGAATCAGTTGTAATATGTCTGCTGCTCCCAGACCACTGGGTATGAAGACAAGTCGGTCGATCTAAGTGCACCAATCCTTGCTCCACCGTGGCCAAGATTTAATAGGGCTGGCATTCCTAGAGGGTTTCGTATCCATTAGACTTCAAACTTGATTTGTAAGCTCCAGAAGTCTATTATGGACTTAAACAATCATCTCGAAGCTAGAATCGTTGTTGATGAGATAATTAAATTACCTGAATTCATCAAAAACGAAAAATAATCATGTGTTTATAAGAAAGTCAGTGAGAGCATGATAGTTTTCCTAGTTTTATATGTAGATGACATCATTATCATATGCAATGATATAAGATTGATTCAAAGTATGAAAGTCTAAATTTGTAAGAACTTCTTCATGAAAGACATGGGTGAAGCTTCCTATATAATGGGTATAAGGCTCTAGAGTTGGAAAACTTATAGGATTGTCGCAATCCACCTACATAGATAAAATGTTAGAAAGCTACAGTTTTTATAAACTGTAAGGCAGTAAATGTACATCTCTAATAATATCTTTGAAGAAAATGACACCTTAGCCTAAGGAAGAAAGAGTTAGAATATCTAACTTGCCATATGTTTATTGTATTGGAATCATTATATATGTTATGCTATGTACGAGACCTGACATCAGTTTTGGCTTTAATGTGACAAGTCGTTATTAGTCTGATATGGGTACTGATCATTGGACAGGCGTGAAATATATCCTAAAATATTTTAAGGGTACTAAGGATAAGTTCTCATATATGGAGAAGATGAGCTACAAGTTAAGGGTTATACAGACTCCGACTTCCATACATATGATAGAAATTCTACATTCTGATATATATTTACCCTTAATGGTGTTGCGATTAGTTGACGATGTTCAAAATAAGACTCAACAACTGATTCCACCACTGAAGCGGAATTGATAGCGGCTTCAGAAGCTATTAAAGAAGCTGTTTGGATTAGAAATTTTATCACAGAACTTGGCACTATGTCTAGTATTGCGGATTCAATCTCATTGTATCATGATAATGGCGGAGCCATTGAGTAGGCTAAGGAGACGAGGGTGCATTACAAGTCTGAACACGTGTAAATAAAATATCACGTGATTAGAGATATTATTGAATAAAAAAAACATAGTGGTCTTGAAGGTTGAAAGACTATACAACATAGCAGACCCGCTTACTAAAGACTTACCTCCTAAGTTATTTGATAAACATGTGGAAGAGATGAGACTACGGTACCATCCAGATTGGCACTAAGTGAGAGGGAGTTTGTTGGAGTTGGTGCTTGCAGCGTCAATCCAAATAAATATATTGTACATTATATTTTATTATTTAATAATAAAATAACTAAATTTTCATTTTAAATCTTATTAATGGTAATGACAATATGCATATTAGATGAATGTATAAATATGTTAAGAATAACATCAATCTTAAAATAGTCATGTAGTAATACTGGATACTAGATGGTCCGACATTGGGATAATATTACTATTATAAATTATTGTTAAAGTAAATATTCATAGTCGTTGTATTGGAATATGGTCGGATTCCTATAACCTAAAAGACTAGCACATGTCGTAT
>SKCR01041900.1:0-117144 GCA_019454045.1 Zanthoxylum bungeanum | reverse complement strand
TCCTAATAGAAAATCAAACAAAAAAATGGATTAAGAGGCTAAGGACAGACAATGGCTTAGAGTACTGCAATGCTGAATTTAATAGGTTATGTAGAGAAAATGGCATAGAAAGGCATAAAACAGTCAAATTTACACCTCAATAGAATGGTTTGACAGAGAGAACGAACATGACACTGCTGGAGAATGTGAGATGTATGCTAAGTCATTCAGGACTCCATAAGAAGTTCTAGGTAGAAGCTTTGTCCACTGATTGTTATGTAATAAATAGAAGTCCATCTGTTGCCATATGGTCCAAGACACCTGAAGAAATATGGATTGGAAAGGTAACAAATTACTAAAACTTAAGGGTGTTTGGATGTCAAGTCTATGTGCATATCAAACAGGGAAAATTGGAACCAAAAGTACTCAAGGGTATTTTCTTGGTATATCTAGAGGGTGTGAAAGGTTTCAAAGTCTGGTTATCAGATGCTAATCTAGATGGTGTGCATATCAAACTTACCTAGTGTATGGACCAAATTTGGTCCAAGGGCAATTTCGTCATTTGGCTTCAGGCCCATTGTTGAACGCATCCCAGACTCCCCAACACCAGGCCCAGGCCCAAGCTTCTACCTCAAAAGGAAGCCCCAATGTTTAAAGTGTATAGAGGCCCAGAGATTCACAAGCCCAAGCCCAATAAGATACCACGTGCTCAAAACATAATCGGGGCTCACCCTACTCCAGTCCACATAACGCCCAGACTCATAAATGATATTCACAACCCATCTATTTCAGCCTACAACGCAGTTATAGCTCCTCATGAAGTCGATTGTTACCATGATCCAACGGACGATTAATCAAAAGGAAATAAAGGCACACGTTACTAGAGCATGTATATATAGGGAACAAGGCTCCAAAGGGAAGGACATTCAACTTCTAGCTCTCTTACTCACAGCTTTGGGACATCCTCAAGCTCATCACTCCTCCAACCTACCGCCCTCACGGCAGTCCACAAGGATCAAGGTAACATCTGACCTTGCTCATCCTTCTACAACATTTTACAACTCATTTTCATCACTGACTTGGGCGTCGGAGTGCCTACGGCATCCACCACACCGGTGGGTAGACCTCCTCCGTTCACCCTACTTTCTTTGTTTTGCAGGATCGCCAGCCCCCCTCACGAAATCTCGATTGTAGACCTCGGGCGAAAACCAGCGTCTACACCTAGTAAGTTTGATTCCAAGATCCAATCTTCTTTTTGCTGTTGAAATGTTGTAGAGAACTTCCAAATTTAGCAAGCTTGACTCCAGGATCCAATCTTGATTTCAATGCTAGCAAGCTTGATTCTAAGATCCAATCTTGATTTCTCATTATTGAAATGTTGTAAAGAACTTCCAAAGCTTCTCTAAACACTTCTTTTACTTAGGCTAATATTTCTAAATCTTGCTTGTTTTAGCTTTCACAAGCTTAACTTTCTTAAACTCAAGCTTAATTAAAACATCGTTGAAACTTGCCTTTTATAGCAAAACTTATACAATTTTTAATTAATAAAAGTCCTAATCAAATATTAGGTAGGCTTAATCAAATATGTATAATTAGGTATGACTAATCACATTTGTCTACCATTTTGATTTAATCCAATTAAATCAAAATAAAGATTAGCAAATGGATTTGTTCATTGTCTACCACTTTGATTTAATGCAATTAAATCAAGCCAAATACATCTATAATTACATATTTATAATTACCAAAACATCCTCCAATGGTAGAGATATTTATAAAATCACAACAAAGCCCTTGTGTGATTTTGGATTAATCCAATTAATTCAATTGTGTCAAAGTAAATAATCAATGTTATCCAATAACACTTAATTATTTTGGCTGATAATTATAATATCGAATATTATTTATTATCAAAAAATTATTTGTTATCTCAGTGTTCAACGAGTACACTTCATATTGTCCAGACACGTTCGTCATATAAGCATAGCTTATATGTATGCAATTCGACCACCTCCGAATTCGCGAAAAATAAGAACGACCTTTCTCAACTATAGAAGTCGAGGTCATCACATATATTTATCAATCCCTCTGTCGTAAGCTATCTGAGTTGTGCTTAGGAAATATAGATTACACCGTCAAATTTCTGAGGCGTACATTTCATGTCGACATGTCTATGATTCTTTACAACTAATCAGAAACCATTTCTGATATATGCGATCCACCCTCGGTGATCGGCTTTGGCCAAAGTCTTAAGAATCGTGACTTACTCACATGGATACCTAAACCATTTATGGTACACATACGGGCCGACGTATCATATCTTGATATGCACTTGATTAACGAGTACATCGGTCCACACCCAACGAACATCTAGAGGCCAGATCATGAAAGGTATCTGACATACATGGAATCTAAGTGTGGAGGATCTCATACAAAATCAATGATATCTTATAGTCAAATGATCATATATGCTACTCGTTTCGAGGAGATTCCTATTGACGGTGGTGTGTACTTCTAACTATTAGGAATCCTCTGTGAGTCATTCAGTATTCGCTCCAACGAATACCCATATGTCTATACGAGCTTCCAAAGCTCATGATACATCAGGTTAAACCATTGGAACTCCAATTCAAATATACGGCATGTGTTAGTCTTCTAGGTTATAGGATTTCGACCGTATTCCAAAACCAACGACTAGGAATATTTACTTTAAGAATAGTTTATAATAGTAATAATATCTTAATGCCGGACCACCCAGTGTCCAGTATTACTACATTACTATTATAAGGTTGATGCCATTTTCAGCATATTTATACATCAATCTAATATGCATAATGATATTACCATTAATACAGTTTTAAATGAAAATATAGTTATTTTATTAATAAATATAAAATATAATATACAATATATTATTCGGATTGTCGCTCCAAGCACTAACTCCAACACCTTAAGCTAATAAGCTTTGAGTCATATATAAGCAATGAGACAGTGAGCTTTATTGTGATGTAATTCATTTCTTGGCCCTTGTATAAACTCCTTGTGAAATAAAAAGAGCGTGAAACTTTCTATTCAAACAAAAACTTTAATTTCCTTATTCTATTTTTTGGTTTTCTCTTTGATCATTCTTGTTGATGGTGTTTTTTGTGACGAGTACTTTGAACAGTTCGGCAATGGCAGAGATGAGATTTTCCCTTTTAGAGGGTCAAGTGTTCAGAGGGTTTGGGTTATTACTCGGCCAGAGAGAGAGTTCGGACACAGTTTTCCGGATCTGGCCGACCAGAGCACACAATATGATACAGATTCAGAGACCGACCATATCAGAGTAGAGACCGACCACGGAAGATGGGTCGGACAATCCAGGACAGTTCAGACCGACCACAGCAGGAGCCCGGTAGCTCAGTTCAGTTTTATTTCACCTTCAGTACCACGGAAAAAGAGCTCGGATGTTTTAGGTCAGGCCGAGATCAGTTTGGGTAATCCAGTTAACCATCTGGCCGATCATTTGGAGACCGATGTGTGATCAGGGCATCTCTGATATGTGTTACTGTACGAAAGATATTTACAGGCTGGATCCAGTATATTACGTGTGGCAGAAGATAAACAGAGTGATGTGACAGACCATCAGGCAGCAGGCTTTGCTTTCGGCGATGGCAGATTGGGGAAGAGAACCTGACAAATCACTTGAAACCCGCAGACCTGCAGGGCTGGCGTCATAAAGTTGGAGGAACATTGTTGTAATCCCTGAGTATATAAAGAGAAGTTGAATTCATTTGTAAGGAGGGAGAAAACTTGTAACAAAAAGAATATGAGTATTACTTGTAAAACATCATAAACGAAACATCTCGGATTCCACTAGGCCCTCCGTGTAAACAGGTCGGCCGAGCTGGTTTTGCGAATAAAAGAAACATCTCATTTTGTACATGTGGACGTAGGCTGGATCTGCTTCACCGAACCACGTTAAAACTCTATTGTCAACTTGTGTGTTTTTCCGGCCTTTTGCTAAATTTGCATTTGGTCTCCCCATAACCAAACAAATTCAAGGTTGTGGGAAGGTTATCTCGGGAGGGTTATCTCGAAATTGCCCATGGGATGAAAATCATCTGTCAACAGTTGGCACCGTCTGTGGGGAAAGAACAAGAAGAAACTTACGTAGTAAGACGATGGTAGAAGGTGGAAATCAAGGGTCGTTGGAGAGTTCAGCAGCAGAGTGGTTTGGGAAAATGAAAGAAAGGTTGAATGAAAAAGAAAGGGAGCGAGCGGAAGCTGGTCAGAATGGAAAAGGGAAAGAGATCGCAATGAGAGAGAAGGTCGGCAATAGCTCTCCTCATTGAGCTGTAGAATGGAGTTCAGACTAGAAGCTGTGATCGGACTACGAAGCAAGAACTAGAAAAATATTGTAAAAGCCTCTCTTGAAATGACCCGCAAAGAGTTGTAAGAAGGGCAGCAGGTCCTTTGAATATGAATAAAACTCTCCTTTTTTTTAAGAAACATGTCTATCTTATTTGTTTGTTAATAAAATGCGAAAGTTATTTTCAATATTCTTTGAATGTGCTCGATGCGAAGTGGTGATCGGTGGTTGGGAAGGGCACCAAGCCCGTGGCACATATCAGTATCAGTTTGCAGGGAGGTTTCTTCCTCTGGTGAGTCCCCTTGATTGACACCCTTGATTGCAGGAGTCTCGAGTAAACCGGACCTAGGGAGGTTTCTTCCCCTACGAGTCGGTTGGTGAGTCCCCTTGAGAACCACCCAGGGAGGGCACACACGGGTGTCTTCCTCCCCCGTGAGGATTTGCCTGACCGCCCCGGATCGGCGTATTCGTAGCCTGGTTAGCCGGGACACTGAATTGTAAGGTTCAGAATTTTGTTTTGGGAGGCCTCGTGCAGGACGCTGCCTCGGAGCACCCGAGTTGTTGTTTTTCTCTTGAATTTGTGTGGAGTATGTGCTAAGTCACCTCCACTTTTGTTAACTTTGTTTTGTTCTAATTTCTATTTTTCGCTGATGTCTGGCATATGGACGCCCACGCCAGGATCCGCAGAGCCTCAGAGGTTGAAAATCTTCCCTCGTGTAAGTCTCAAATGTTTCACCAGCTCGGGCCTGGATTCGTTCCGCCGAGTCTGCATTGTTCCACCAGCTCGGGGCTGGATTCGTTCCGCCTAGTCTGTATTGTTCCACCAGCTCGGGGTTGGATTTATTTCGTCGAGTCTGTATTGTTCCACCATCTCGGGGCTGGATTCGTTCCGCCGAGTCTGTATTGCTCCACCAGCTCGGGGTTGGATTCGTTCCATCGAGTCTGCATTGTTCCTTCAGCTCGGGGCAGAATTCGTTCCGCCGAGCCTGTATTGTTCCACCAGCTTAAGGCTGGATTTATTTCGCCGAGTCTGTTTTGTTCCGTCAGCTCGGGGCTGGACTCATTCCGCTGAGGCTGCACTATTCCATCAGCTCGGGGTCGGGCTACATCCCACTGAATCAATCTTTTTGGTTTGGGGACGTAACATTACCCTAGAGCCAAGTGTTCTTCTCAGCTCGGGGTCGGGCTACATCCCACCGAGTCAATCTCATTGGTCTATGGACGTAACATTCCCTCAGAGCCAAATGTTCTTCTCAGCTCGGGGTCGGGTTACGTCACACCGAATGCATTTGATTTCAACTCGGGGACAGACTATCCCCTCATGGCCGGATTCGAGATTGGTCGGGATCAGGATCTCTTCTCACATTCAGATTTGGAAGAACGAGTTAGCAAGTAAAAATTTGGAATCATGCTGAGTATGGAAGACATGAAATGAAGCATTCAGATATAAGCATCAGAAGAGGAAATTGGGCAGCATGTTTATCTTTATCTGGTCCGGGAGGCATGATCACTGATTTAGGCTCGGCAAAAGGGATGTCAGTTTTTGTCTGGACGACAGGAGGAGCTTCGTCTTCTGTTGGGACGGCTACTAGAAGGGTAAATAGGAATTTGCTTCAAGTCAGAGAATCATTTGGATGAGCATCAGAATCATCAGTGACCGAGCACATGAAGATGGCAAGGGAATACCTGATTGGCAGCAGAGGCAGTTTTCTCTGTTATTCCTAGAGCGACCACCGACCGGTTGATCAGCACACCAACTTTTTACAGTTCCCGGCATCAACTCGCTAACTCGTTAATACCGAGAACTAGGGGACGGAGGTTGCTGATATTTTTTGTGACGAGTACTTTTTTTGTGACGAGTACTTTGAACAGTTCGACAAGGGCAGAGATGAGATTTTCCCTTTTAGAGGGTCAAGTGTTCAGAGGGTTTGGGTTATTACTCGGCCAGAGAGAGTCCGGACACAGTTTTCCCGATCTGGCCGACCAGAGCACACAGTATGATACAGATTCAGAGACCGACCACATCAGAGTAGAGACTGACCACAGAAGATGGGTTGGACAGTTCAGGACAGTTCAGACCGACCATAGCAGGAGCCCGGTAGCTCAGTTCAGTTCTGTTTCACCTTTAGTTCCACGGAAAAAGAGCTCGGACATTTTAGGTCGGGCCGAGATCAATTTGGGTAGTACGGTTAACCATCTGGCTGATCATTTGGAGACCGATGTGTGATCAGGGCATCTCTGATATGTGTTACTATATGAATGATCTTTACAGGCTGGATCCAGTATATTGCGCGTGGCAGAAGATAAACAGAGTGATGTGACAGACCGTCAGGCGGCAGGCTTTGCTTTCGGCGATGACAGATTGGGGAAGAGAACCTGTCAAATCACTTGAAACCCGCAGACCTGCAGGGCGGCGTCATAAAGTTGGAGGAACAGTGTTGTAATACTTGAGTATATAAAGAGATGTTGAATTCATTTGTAAGGAGAGAGAAAACTTGTAACAAAAAGAATATGAGTATTACATGTAAAACATCCTAAGCGAAACAGCTCGGATTCCACTAGGCCCTCCGTGCAAACAGGTCGGCCGAGCTGGTTTTGTGAATAAAAGAAACATCCCATTTTGTGCCCGTGGACGTAGGCTGAATCTGCTCCACCGAATCACGTTAAAACTCTCTTGTCAACTTGTGTGTTTTTCCGGTCTTTTACTAAATTTGTCTTTGGTCTCCCCATAACCAAACAAATTCAAGGTTGAGGGAAGGTTGTCTCGGGAGGGTTATCTCGAAACTACCCCTGGGACGAAAATCATCCGTCAACAATTCTATTTATTCTTCCTATCAAATTCTTTGTTTGTTTTTTCTGTTCAGATCAGGTAATAAGTTATTCAAGATTCATCAAGAATCTGTTTTAGTCACAATAATAAGCGTATGACAGTCAAATACATACAGTAATTTTTTTTTTTTTTTTTTTTTTTTTTTTTGTAAGCTAGTTTGTGTTATTAAGCAAGTTTAGAAAAACAAAAGCCAAAACCCAAAAGCACTTTTGTTTAATTTTGACAATAACAAGGGGTTACGAAACTTAAATTCCATAATCCTCTAAATTGGACTTTGCTAAGAGCCATAACCTTCGAGTTAGATTATAGACTAGGTAAAATAATTATAAAATAAAATGAGGCCGGGAATGATTTCTACTTATTTCCCAAAGTGCTTCTTGCCCACTAACACTAGCAGATTGTCTAATTAGCTTCCACGTGGAGAGATAATTTCAAATCTCATGTCTCTTTATTAGGAGAAAATCTTACATGACACGGGCTAATATTGGCATTCAAAGTATATATGTGATAATTAATAATTTTATTTTTTCAATGTGAATAGTTAGTTTTAAATTTAATATGAATGGTTAATTTTTTCAATGTGAATGGTTAATTTTAAATTTTATATATATTTATATTTTAGATGGATATATCACATCATGTATACTTTTGTCGCACACAAATCTCTCATTAATTAGCAATCTTTTGTTCATTTTTATATTAAAAAATATTTTGTTTAATTTTAATCTATTTCCATACACAAGTGATAGACAATTTACACAAGGACTCTTAAATTTGGACTAAAATTATAATCCTAAATTTAAAAGAATTAATAATTCTTGTAACAAAGGAGCCCATAAAAGAAAAAAAAAATCTCTTTTATCGAGGACGACATGCTTAAAAAACTCCTGCCATGATTCCATGCTCTCTTTGGCACACGTCATTGGCGCAAGTGAAAATGTTAATAAATACAGTTAAGAAGCAATTATAAATAAGTCAAAACTGAAGGCCAGTGATGTCACTGCCTCAGATCCATCACTGAATAAAAATAATAAACCAATGACTTGAATAATTAATTAGAATACTAAAAGACGGCTGTGATGGTTTACATAATTGTCTGATTATAAGAGAATCAACTTAATTTTTTATGTTTAATTCACTAAAAAAATTAAGTGCTTTTGAAAGCATCATTAAGTTGTTGATTATGGAATTAAGACGGTGACGTTTATAGTTAATTTAAATTAAAGAACATGCAAATTGGAGCACTTAAGAATAGAGACTAAATAGGAGGTTGTTGTTCGGTTTACGTAGAAGGCACAACCCATAATACTATTACTAAGAAATAAGTAGGATGTTGATTTCGCGGGACAGGTCGAGTCAGGTTTTTTTTCAACCCATACTGATCGGGTCAAGAGAAAAGATTAATGAGCAACCCAAAAAATAAAGAGGAGAATCATAAAATTTAAAAATAATAATTATTTGAGGTAATTCTCAAGATAAAGTTATAGTTATAGGTATAGATTCATAAATATTCATAATCTCGGATATAATTTGGTCGACTCGATTTCTTAAATTAAAATTAATGATCTTACTCATATTACGTGGATATGTCGGATCAACTTATAAATATTTTTTATATTATAAACCCGCACAGATCAGGTTTGGTAGGGTAAAAATTTATACACCTCTCGGTAGGGGTATGTACAAGTCATATTAGGTTGGGTTGAGACTTAGTCCACACAATCTACAAACAGTGTAGGTTGGAATTTTTCCAACTAACTCTACCCGCATAACTTGAACAACTTGCGCAAGTTGCGGGTTGGGATTTTTTGTTTTTTTATTTCTAAAAAATTCAAATATTTAATAATTCACATTCAAAATAAAAATAAGCATATGATATGAAGGGAAAAAGATTAAAATATAAAATTCAATCATATAATTTAAAAAAAAAATATATTACATTTGTAAAAATTAAACTATGAAAAAAAAAATAATTAATTTATGGATTGCAAGTTGACCATAACTAACCCATTGGGTTGAGACAAATTTCCCAACTCGAACACAATTTGCACGGGTCAGATTGGGTTTACACACCCTTACCTAGACCTAGCCACCGGTTCGATTCGGTTCCGAACTGAAACTGAACTATCCGATTAAGTGTGGAATCGTGAATTAAAACCTAATCGGACGGTTCTGGTTCGGTTCCGGTTTTTTAATTAATTTAAAATTTAAATTTAATTTTTTTTTTAAAAAAAATGGGATTTCAAATTTATTTGAAATTATTAATTTGATTTTATATTACATTTAATTAAAAACTTAAATTAAAAATAAATAAAAGAGCTTGAACTTAAATTTTTAAAAACTTAAGTTGCCTACGTATCCTCTAGAGGTGAGAGGAATCAAAACTCACGTAATTCTATACATTTTTTAGATAGTTCCACATCATAATTATTTACTCATCATCATTATATGTGCTTATTGTTGATCATTCAGCTCTCGTTTCGCTTGCACTTGCAGATGCATTCGAACAAGTCTTCAAAATAATTGGGGGCATCTTCTTATTGCCTCAGATCAGATCAAGTCCAATCATCCACAAATGTTATTGCTTCCAAAGTGATTGAATGTAATGAATATTTTCTCGCTTCCAAATCATCCACACATGTTGTTGCATATTGCTCTTGAACCTTAATTTTCAGTCTTGACTAAATGAAAATGAATTTTGAAAATATGAAAGATTGAGACTTAACTTATCTTTTTCGTTTACCGATACTTTGGTCGTTCTCTTGGGTTGAGACATTGGACATGGTGTTCGCAAATGAGCTTGCCAATTTTTTTTTTGTTAATATTGAAGAATTGTAAAATTAAATCAATAAGAGAAATTGAAGATGAGAGAATTGAAAATGAGAGAATTAAAGAAATTGAGAGAATTGAGAATTTATTTGTTGATAAAATGAAGAATAACCCTTATTTATACATTTTTGGATTATTTTTATGATACCTACATTGCCCCTAAAACTAGTCATTTTATTAATATTATTAAGGGTAATTAGTAATTATATTTTATAAAAAATAAATAAATTAATAAATAAAGGCAGCAGGGAGCCGTTGCTCCCTGCTGCCTGGCCCAACGGTTCCAACCGGAAACATAAGATTCCAGTTGGAACCGTGGAACCGATTAGAACGTCTGGTTCTATTCGATTAGGCTAGGATACTGAACTGAACAAGTTCGGTTTTGGTTCCGGAACTGTGGCCGGATCTACTCCTACCCTTAAAAATGAATGTGAAAATGATGACATATATTAATTCCATAGATAATTTAAAGAAAACATATATTTTTCTTATTAAAAAAATCGATATTATCACTTAAAATACATTATTATTTTTTTAAAAAAATATTAACTAAATAATTTAATCAAATAAATAAAAACCCTAACTAAAAATTAATCTAAGCCATGAAAACTCCAACAAGTTTATAAACCATGATACTTTTAGCCCCAACGCTATGCATAATCAAAAAATTTATTTTAGCATGATTTTAATATACAACTTGACACGGTTCTAGAATTTTATAAGTGGTTTTTTCATATTTTCGTTTGAAAAGACTATATCTAACTCGATTATACCACCACAAAGAATTCATCAATTATTTTAATAATATTAAACACATGTATTGATAAAAAATATATAATAATAATTGAAAATGTCAATGTATTCATCTCGAGTAAGTTGCAGACCTTGTGCTAGTATCAAAAAAAAAAAAAAAGGTAGGAATTGTGGATTGAAAATTGTACAAGATACATAGATTAAGATAATTAATGCTTTAATTAGTTTTTATTTATGTCAAAAAATCGGGGGGGGGGGGGGGGGGGCGCAAGGGGGGGCGCAAGAAAGTGTTAAATTTTTCGACAAGCAGTTTTCTCGATTCCTGGAGATCTTCAAAAAGCTGCATATCAACATTCCATTTGCAGAACCGTTGGAACAAATGCCCACCTATGCCAAATTCATGAAAGATATTCTTTTACGAAAACGGAGATTGGGAGATTACGAGACAGTAGCATTAACAGAAGAATGCAGTGCCATCATTCAAAGGAAACTTCCCCCAAAGTTGAAAGATCCTGGCAGTTTCACTGTTCATTGCGTCATATGAGAACATAACTTTGGTAAGGCTTTGTGTGATTTAGGTGCGAGTGTTAACTTGATGTCTTTCTCTATTTTCAGGAAATTACAAATTGGAGAAACAATGCCAACTTCAGTCTCACTGCAACTTGCTGATAGAACGCTCGTATTTCCGAGAGGCGTAGTTGAGGATGTGCTAGTCAAGGTTGACAAATTCATTTTCCCAGCAGATTTTATTGTCCTTGACATGAAGAAGACGCAGACGTGCCAATCATCCTTGGGAGACCATTCTTGGCTACAGGTCGAACCATTATTGATGTACAAAAAGGAGAATTAACCATGAGGGTACAAGACCAAGAAGTAACATTCAATGTTTTCAAGGCCATGAATTTCCCAGATGATGAAAAGAAGGAGGAATGTTTCAGACTCGATGTGATACACAGTACCATTCAGAACTCCAATGCAATGCAAAGTTCTACTGACAAACTAAAACATGTCAATTGCCTGTGGAGCCTAAAGATAAAGCGTCTTTTGTACTGAAGGACCCAATTCTTGCACTACAAGCAACAGAAGAGAAAAAGTTCCACCAACTCAACGAATTGGAGGAATTTCACAATCAGCCTTTTGAGGATGCCAAATTGTATAAAGAAAAGGGCAAGAAGAGACATGAGATGAGAAGTTAGTGCGCATACAACTGGAACCAGGGCAGAAGGTACTGTTAAACAAATCAAGGGTGAAATTCTTCCCATGGAAGCCAAAATCACGGTGGTCAGGTCCATTTGTGATCACCAAAGTTTTACCAAATAGAGCCGTTGAGATACATGATCCTGACGCTAACAAAACTTTCAAGGTTAAAAACAAGCGTGTCAAGCACTACTGGGGAGAATCATTTGAGCGACAAAAAGAAAGTGTTACACTTTCAGATCCAGCTTAACGTTCGAGAAGCCAAGTCTGGCTGACGACTTTAAACTTAGCGCTAGCAGGGAGGCAACCCATGCAATTTGTGTATATATTGTGATTTGGTGTGTTTTATTTTTGTGGGTTTAATTTTTGCAGGATTAGTCATTTCAAAATGGAAGATGCTCTCGCAAATTTTCGCAAGCAATTTCCTTCTCTCCCTCAAAAATCTCTGATGAAAGTTTACAAAGCTCGCTTGGAACGGATGAGGTTACTGACAATTCACGGTGTTCCTAATGATATTCGTTGGGTAATTGAAGCACGAGTCCGATTGGCAGGTGAGTCTTCTGACTCTTTTATTTCACATGTGCCTGGTTTTGGAAGAAGCACCTATGCAAAGAAACGAAGAGCTAAGCAAATGGGTGTTTGTTTTAAATGTGCACGATTTAATTGCAACACTCGTTGTCATTCTTTAGGAATGGTGTCTGATAATCGCGAAGACAAAATTAAATTCATTAGGGATGGCTTGAGTAAGGAGTCTTTAAATGAAATATCTTCAACTCTTGAGACGCATCCCAGTGGATATGTTCACATAGCCATTCGCAAATTACATACACAATTCCAAAAGGAAAGACAACAATGTTAAGTCTCGGGAATCTGAATCTGACTCAAAAAGACCCTGTTTGCCAATTTATAAGAAAATTGGATGGGAAGCTTGTCCCTGACGCATAGACGTCAATCAAGCCGTTAATTCTTGTAAAATATATCTCTTTGTCTTTTCTTAATAATTGTGATTTGTTTTGTTGTTTTCTTTTATTTTCTCCGACAGGATCCAGACCTTTTTGACTATCACGATATTATTTCGCTACTAATCGTCCTCTGGAAGATACTTGTGCTATTTTTACTCACCCTTTTCAGGTACTATAAATTCAGCCCGTCATTGCACTTTTGAAGGCATCCAGAGTTGAGAAAGAAATACATAAAAATGGAAGCCACTTCAAGAAGACGAGTTGAAAATATCTGTGTATTTTGCGGTACTAGTGTTGGAACTAAGCCACAATACATAGAAGCAGCACAGGAATTGGTTCGAGTCTTAGCTGCAAGGAATATGCACTTAATATATGGCGGAGGAAATCTTGGACTTATGGGGATCGTTTCAAAGGCTGTACAGGAAGGAGGCAGTCATGTTTTGGGAATCATCCCAAAACCCTTGGCAGAGGCAAATCTTATTGGTTCATCAAACGGAGAGGAACTGATCGTGCCAGGTATGTCTGAACGACTGGTAGAAATGATTAACCGTGCTGATGCTTTTATCGCTTTGCCAGGTGGCTTGGGCACATTGGAGGAAATTTTTATAGTTCTATCTTGGGCGAACCTGAACATACACCAGAAACCGCTTGGACTGCTTAACGTTGATGGATTTTATGATTTTCTTTGTGTGTTTCTTGATGATGCTCGGAGAAATGGGTTCGTGTCAAAACCTATGAAAGAACTCCTCTTCACTGCCAGAACTGCTCCAGATCTAATAGACCAACTCATAGCCTATGAACCACAAGTTGACCCTATCATTTCAAAGATAAATTGGTCTGGGGACGATCGTGGTAAGAGGCGTCGGGTTAATCTGGATCTTAACCTTTAATTTCCTGTAGAATTCTGCTAACCAGGTATTATCTTCTAAACTCTTCTTCTACTGTTTAAGACATTGGGGACAATTCTCATTTAGGTTTGGGGGAGGGAATTAGTTTATCAGTACCTTTTTTTTTTTTTTTTGTTTGTGTGTTATTTTATTTTTTAGTCCAAAATTTTTCGAAAAATATAAAAAAATTGAAAAATTTTCAAATTACAAAAATATTTTACGTTTTTGTGTTTTTTATTTTTGACTAAAAAAGTGAAATTGGTAAAAGATAGCTGAGTAAGGAGTTTCCACTCCTGATACGTATCTCAAACCTATTTTGAAACAAGTTAATTTTTGTTTATTTCATTTTAATTATTTAATTTGTGAAATCTCCATAAAACTGACTAAAATGAATCTTTATATGCTCAGTTGACAGATATTATCAATATGCATAGTAACATACGATCGTGAGCTAAAATTGAAAAGTTTGTAATATTCAGTGCTCTAGTTTAATTGGAGAAAGCATCTCAAAAAAGCAATGGAGTAAAAAAAAAAACGTCTGAGTCTGAGATCCGAGTTATTAAGTCTGTAAGGGTGTCTTAACACCTAGTGCCCTAAAGCCAACTGGTTTGGGAGTCACTGGCCCAAAGCTCGTTACATGGATCAAAGATACTGCAAAAAAAATATATATATCTGAAGTCTGAGTAATTAAGTCCGTAGGGGTGTCTTAACACCTGGTGCCCTAAAGCCAACTGGTTTGGGAGTTACCGACCCAACACTCGCTACATAGATGGAAGATATTGTATATAAATAAAAAATAGTGAAAAAAAATCAAAGAAAAAAATCAGAAAAATGAGAAAAATTATTCCATTGCTACCAAAAGGTGTTAAATCTGATAGAACTTTAGGACAAAAATATTACTCTCTTATCAACTGCACTTATGACTGTTGTGGGCAAAAATGAGTTGATTAATATTTTTTTGTTAGCTGTGTATATGGAGAATGGTAAAAATAATCGGAGAATTTACTTATTCGGTAATTTAGAATAAAACAAAACAACTAGTAACTTGGAGTAGAAGTTTCACCTGATTAGTCACTAACTTCTTTATTCTCTTTTCGCTTGTCTTTTTGCTTTTGTGTGCATTAGTTTTACTACCTTTTTACTTTTGTAAAATGTTTGTGGGTATCATTGCTGTAAACCCTCACGAGACTACAACTCGTCCACTAGGGACACCTAGGGGTTTAAAGGCTTGTTGCATATGCTAAATGCAACCGTGATCCCTACGAAAGTGGCTTAGTTTAATTTTAATTTAATTTTATTATTTTGCTCGAGGACTAGCAAAATGTTAGGTTTGGGGGTGTGATGAGCGGAAAATATATCAATATTTACCGCCCCTTTTACTTAATATTTTGTTTAGTTTCTCGGGTTTGATGAACGTTTTGATGTGTTTTAGTTTATTTTGCAGATAAAATAATATCGGGTCTTAATGAAATCATTTAGGATGAAATATGGGTCAAATAAGGGCAATTATTGGACTTGATATTTTAATTTTGGAGATTGAAACTTGAAAGGGCGTTTTGACGAAGTGCAGTTTTGGAAATTCCAGTTTTGTGCATCTGTCGTATTTTGGGCATAACTTTTTACTCAGATATCGGATTGAGCTGATTCAAGTTTCAGATTAAAGAAGACTCAAAGATCTACAACTTTGAAAGAGAAAATATTTCTAAATCTGATGATTTCATGACCGAAATTGATGAACCATCCAGAAGTGAGTGGAGTGTAATTATTAAAAGTCATTATCAATCATTTTCAAAGCAAAATATTAATTAATTATAATTAATAAAAATTATCAAATCAACACCAAACAAGATAAGCAATTAGTGGAGCAATTATGGATTTGGTGGAGTAATTAGTGGAGAAATTAATAATGGATTTGGTGGAGAATTTGATGGATGATTGATGGTGGCAAAATTTTGCCTATAAATACCAAGCCATTTCATTTGTAAAATTCATACTTTCTTCTTTGAAATTCTTAATGAATAAATAAGAAGTGTATCTAGTTTGTTTATTTTTAGTTTTCAGTAATTAATTTTCAGTTTCGCACTTTCTTTTCTTTACTTTTCAGTTTTTACTTTCCGCAATTTACTTTTACGCACAGTACTTTTCTTTCTTTAATTTTTCAGTTTTTACTTTTCAGTAATGAGGTAATTTCCCAAGCTAGGGTGAAAGGTAATTCTTTTACTGTTACTATTTAGATTAATCTCCCTAAAAAATATATATTCACTATTTAAAATACTGATTAATAAAGGATACCGCTATATTGGTCGGTTGGCAATTCAATTTAATCTGGTTTAAACCTGACTAATCAAGGATACCGCCAGATTGGTCGGTTGGTAAATTTATTTTGGTACCGCCTTTATGGCTGGATTATGGACAAATATTACCGCCTATATGGCTGGTTGGACTTAATTTGACTTAATCAGGATACCGCCAGATTGGTCGGTTGGTAAAATAATATCACAAGTTTATATATTATTTTATGGGAGATATCTAAATTAGTAGTAGTAAAAGTAATTCCTTTTACCTTAGCATTTTATTTTATTGTAATTTACTTTTCAGCTTTTACTTTACCGCAATTACTTTCAAGCATTTTCATTTTATGTCTTTTACTTTTAAGTTTTTATTAGCCCTAGTTATGTGTGGTAACTAAATTAGTTATCTGGGTTGTTGTAATGAAATCCAATATCACCGTTTTATAAGGGTTAGATTATAGCTTGGGTAATATAAAGATTTATTTATTGTGTCTTAAACTTAATGCTTTTTCATTAACTGGCCATTAATAAAATTGATCTGGTAAATCTAAAATGAACTAGACATATGGATTTTAGGTTTCAGCCTTAGACTCAATAGCCCACGATCTTCCTTGAGGATAGATAACCCTTTAATAGATTTCCTTACAGGATAGGAATATACCTGTCGGGCGGGGGTAGCCATAATTGGAACTTAAACTTAATGAATCCAGATAATTTGGTTGACAGAGACATATGGTTCAATTGGGTTAAACTGGGTATTTGTGTCTGACCATCGACAGAGGCTTACACATAATTTAGTGTTCCAGGTTAATAAATCAATATATTACCCAACTTTAAGATAACCACTTCATCTTTAAATGATATTGGAAGAAATCACAACCCTAGATAGTTTTTAATATTAAATTTTCTAAAATCTACTTTCGAACAATGTTATTTACTTGTTTTTAAATTTAAAATCGTCACCATTTCAAATCAATCAAACAACCTGTTAGATACTAGTAATCATTTGACCTCATAAAATTAATAGATTAGATATTAAGTCCTCGTGGGATCGATATTTTTATACTACTTGAACGATACATGCGCTTGCGTTATACGTGTGGTTACGCCGGTCAGTGGACCTTCAGTCCTGTCATCAAGCCTACAACGATCAGACTCATATTAACCGTCGATGTGAGCCTCAATGGTGCCTTCGTCAACTCGATGTCCGAAATGCCTTTTGCATGCAACTTAAGGAAACAATATTTATGGAACAACCTCCTGGCTTCCAAGACAAAAATCATCCATCATTTGTTGCAAGCTAACAAGTCTCTCTACGGTCTCAAACAGGCTCCGAGAGCATGGTTTGAATGTCTTTCTAAAGCCTTGATTCGTCTGGGTTTTCATAGCGGCAAAGCAGATAATTCACTTTTTACTTTTAACCATAATTCTGTTATCATACTAATTTTAGTTTATGTTGATGATGTCATTGTGACAAGAAATAATAATGCAGCCATCAACTCTATCATCCAAACCTTGAGCTCAAAATTTTCACTAAAAGATCTAGAAGATCTACACTACTTTCTCGGCATTTAAGTTAAGACATTCAGCAAAGGATTATTTCTGTCTCAAGCTAAATACACAGGGATCTTCTATGAAAAGCCAATATACACACATGTTCTCCAATACGTACTCCAACAGCCATTAAAACTACTTCAGCAGCCGACAATGATGAATTAGTCAATCCCACAGAATACAGAGGATTAGTTGGAAGCCTGCAATATCTAACATTCACTCGGCCATACATCACACATGCTGTAAATCGAGTTTGCCAGCTGTTCGCACAATTTTTCATCAAAGAGCGTATAAGGTTCAAACCTCCTGAGACAAAGTCCTAGCAATGGGTGTTTGATTAAGTGAATAAACCTCAAAGGGGCACAAGCACACAAGTTACAGTCTACGGATTACAAAGCTATAAAAATAAAATGCTCATAATGAGTCATCATTTGTTATTTTTTTTCTTCTTCCCACGCTTGAGCCTTTGTTAACTGCCTGAGCGGTTTCACTTTTCCTGGTCCATGAACTCCCACGTTTCATGCTTGCAACTGCTGGATCATGCATCTAACTCATGAGTTCTTGTAACTGCTGGATCATGCATCTAACTGCTGAGTTGTGCGTGATAAATGCCAGACCATGGGTAGTTATGGCCTAACCACTAGATCATAGGATCAACTGCAATGCATGGTAATCATCCTGATTGCTCTTCCCTTCGTCGTCCTGATTGCAAATCGTCCCTCATTGACTCGTTCGTCCTAGGATGATTTTCTTCACCAACAATTGTCCCCCAAATTCTCCTTGATTGATTTGGGAAATGAAATCGAGGCAAATTTCTTAACTTGGGTAAAGTTAGGACGGTATCTATTGGTAATATACTGGCTTCGGCCTACTGGTCTTCGCCCTATATCTCATTTTCATTTGCATGTATTGAGGGCCGTCCTTTACATTTCCCTATGTGAGTCCGTCATTTCCTCAATAAATGCGTGACCTTCCTAACACGTCTTATCGAAAGGTTATCATGGTGCCAATTAATGTGTCGTTTTTCGCGTCACTCCAACGTCAAATCATGTCAAACGTCGCCCTTTTCGTTTCCCGCTCTTATTCTTCCCCAAAATTAGGCTGTGACACATGTCCTAGGGCGAACTTTTCACCCTTGCTATATAAGGGCTTAGCTTGTTCTCGTCATCACTTTACTTTCTACTCTTTTCTGCAAAATTTTTTTCTCTCTTGCCCTCAACTTTCTTTGCTAATGGTGTCGTCTTCTTCTGTTTCCAAAAAGGCCACCTCCATTTTCAGTGATTACCAAGCTGCATTAGGTGACTCTTCTGTGGGTGTCTTTGGCATCCATACCCTTGATGAAAACTACGGCCAATGCTCCGTGGGCCCATTTTGTGTGACGACATTGCCATTTCCACGGCTCCATTGGCTCAGTTGTTCCCTTATGTTTCCAACCTTCCTTTTTCAGAACCCCTGAATGTGTCTCCTCTTGCCCAGTCCAATCATATCCGCACTTGGCCCAAACTTGACTCTTCGTTTAAGACCTGGTTCAAACGGATGAAGTTGCATGCAGAGACCCACACTTTCTTCGAAGACACTGGTCTGCTTCCTCTCATAGAGCTTTCTATGACCCTGCCTCATTTTGACCGAAATATGTTCCC
The DNA here is from genome assembly GCA_019454045.1 of Zanthoxylum bungeanum. NCBI lineage: Eukaryota > Viridiplantae > Streptophyta > Magnoliopsida > Sapindales > Rutaceae > Zanthoxylum > Zanthoxylum bungeanum. The sequence continues at coordinate 97,871 of SKCR01041900.1, read as the reverse complement.
CACTTCATTGCTCTTTTGGTCTTCTGACTATAACATCTTTCTCTTTCCTTCTGGTCCTTTCACTGTCACCCTTCGTGATATCAATGCATTGACTGGGTTAGCCCCTTTGGGCCCGAATATTTCAGCTTGCACTACCTTTCGTTTCCCTTCTCTTTCAATCGATGCTTCGTCATTCTCTTCTTATTATGTTTTCTTTCGTGCATTCTCTGAGTCGACCGGTCCGGTCTCGATGCTAGAATGCACCACTTTCATTCACTATTGGCTTTGCAAATACATAATTTTCCCGCCCAGTCAGAAACCCATGGCGGGTTATCTCTCTATTTCGTCGGATCTTGCCAACGGCCGTCATTTGGACTTGGCTTCCTTTTTGTTGGCCGCTACTTACCGAGGCTTGGCCGTTCTCTAAAAACAGCTTCGGTCTGGGGTTTCGTCGATCGCCTTCGGCCCTATTTGGTTCGTCCAGCTTTGGCTTAGAGCCTATTTCCCAGTCTTCGGTTCTATTGAACCAACCCAGTCGTATCCTTGTGCAGGCCTCTTGTTCGCCCAATTCGGGCCAACTTCCCTCTTTCGTCACACTATTTTTGAGTATTTTTATACCCTCTCCCGAGTTCCATCTTTCTTTCCTTTCTCCTTGGGCAACAACCCCTCTTTTGTCCATGAGCTCCCCGAATCAGAAGGGGATGAGTCGAGCAATTGCATATGGCGCAAGTTTTTATGCAGTCGCGATCTGATTCATGGCATTTTGACGGGAGCCAATGGCAAGGCTGGAGTGGAGGTATATTCTCCTAACTTCACTGCCCACCAATTCAGCCTCGTTCAAGGATGGCCTCTCCCGTTGTTTCATTCGCGTTCCACTTCCTCGGACCGTTTTAAGGTCATTTCGCTTTCATACATCGATCAGTGTTTGTCAGAGGCTCGCTCTTTATTATCTTCTTTTTCTTGTGTTTCCTTCTCCTCTTGCACATCGGTTCATCCTCTTTTCGACCATTTTTGGCCGTCTGGTCGTGAGAGAATCTTTTCTTCGCCTTCTGCACGAGTCTTTTCCAACATTCATTTTTCTTCAAAATCCTCAGAAACGGCCTGGTCGAAGAAGCCGATTGAGAAAGCTGGGCCGAGAAAAACCAAACAAGTTAAGCGGAAACAGCCTTCTCCAACCTATAGCTCCGATTCAGATGAGCCCCTTATACTTCGTCCCAGACAGAATCGTCTTCTGATATGCCCGAACCGGTTCAAACTTCGGGGCCTGAAGCTCCAGCGATCCAAAATCCTTTGGTGGAGGTTGAAACTACCGAGATCCCGGTCGTTCAACTTCCATCATATGGGGGTGAGGCGGCCGATATTCCAATCATTCAACACCCACTAGAAGGGGACGAAGTGTAAGTGTTCATAGAACATGCCAAGGTCTCTAAGTTGTGATTTGTGTGTGAATAAAGAAGAGGAGTTGCGGAAAAACTCACATTGCTTGGTAGAGAAAGTTCAAAACTTTTGTATTGAAGCTTCGGAGCTTGAGATCGAGTTCCAAACTCTCGGATTAGTCTCCCTATCACCTTCCTTTGACTCATTGAAGTGCTAGCTAAAAGGAATTTTGCAACCAAAACTCCATTGGAGAGAGCTTGGTTCACGCCCAAAGAGAGAAGAAGAGAGAATTTTAGGTGCTGTGAATAGTAACCCATGACAACTTCCAAGTCAACAAGTTAATATATATTAAGTTTGAGTGTTGGTTTGGTTTATGTAATTTACAAGCAATCCAAGCCTTACATAACCATTACCAAATTCCATCAAATGTCAAAGACATTGATGTAAGTTGGTGGGCCCCACTTGAATTCTAAATTTAAGTCGGACAATCCAACACGCAACTTCTCTCGGGCCCGGGTTTCGTTTAATTTTGAATTACGTGAATTTTCCGTTGCAACTTAATTAAATCTAATTTAATTAAATAATAATGTCTAGCAAAATTATTATGAAAGTCGCTTGTGAATTAATTCTAAAATAATTCTTTCGCTTGAATTAAAATCCAATTTTAATTCTGCATTGAAATCTAATTTCAATTAATATATCTAATATATTATCTTAGCCCAATTAAATAAATTAAATAGTAAAATCTAATTTCACTATTAAATTTACTTTACCGATTAATTCTAAATTAATCGCGTTCTCTCTTCTCGACGAATTTAATCCCAGATAAATTCTTGACGCAATTAATCCTAGATTAATTCTCTCTTTGATAATTAATTCCCAGATCTATTATTGTCGTAATTAATCTCAGATTAATTTTCTCTCTCATAAATAATCCCAGATTGTTCGAGTCAAACATCATCGGTGAATCTTTGGGAGGAGGCGACCCAAGAGATCCCTGGATATGTTGGCAGTAAATACGGTTATCGGACTATCCGAATACCTGTGTACCTAGTATCACGTTCTTACCGATTTACAAGACATGGTTGGCTTCTAGCAAAGCACCGTGCCTACCCAATTCTCCAGAAATATATTCAATGTGGAATATACATAATCTATATCAGGCGTAGTATACATAGTATCGCGTATTACGATCCAGTATCGGATGTCACATGCTAGGCCTGGGGCTGGAATTGTGTCTGCCCGGTACGAAATATATATCGGATTAACAACAACTAGTCTCTTTAATCGGATAATCATGACCTTGTAATATTATCCCGATAGCTGCATCATTTAAGAGAGTACCAGTTATGTATTCATATTACTGAAGTGATACTTCCATCTTGACATCACACCCAATATACTACGATTCTCAGTATACCCAGAAGAGGCGTACACAGAACCTGTTAAAGCCCCGTACGACCAAAACCAATGTATACTGATTGTCGCAAGAATTAGCAATGCAAGTCTCAGGTTAAGACCAAATACACCTACCCTGATTCGGACTCCCATAGACACATAGTAATACTACCAATGGGATTCAGAGGGGTCTATCTAGAGCGAAGCTGTTTCCGTACCATCGGTAAACAGTGCTCATATTACACTTGCATGAGTATCCATTACCCAAATATATGAGAACTATGTCGTTATGCTTCCATAACAAGCACAAGTGTAATACTAGCCTATTCCGCATTATCGATGTCCAGTCTCGATAATACTACGACTAGGGATATTTAATGATTAAACCTTAGTGGATTAATATTGTCTCATATCTTATTAATTCAGTACTAATCACATGGACTTTTATCATTTATATATCCCGGTAATCCAATTACAAATGATAAAAGAGCAATTTCCTTTATCACATAGTTAATTTGTACAACAACACCATGTTCTGTACAAATATTGATGTTATGGGTCATAATTGTCCAACACGAAGCAGCTGATGCCATCCATTCAACCAGGGCCGATCCTCAAGGTACGGGGTCGAGTATAGTATTAGACCGTTTGTGCCCGTTTATTGAGGAAATACCAAGGGACCATCCCTTATTTGAATATCATTCATTGGATGATCTTGTCCCTATTGTGCAAGACCCAGATGATGAGCCTATTCGACCAGAGAACGAGCTTATTTGGTCGGATGACGGGCCTTTTTGGCGTCATCTCAAACGGATTTATCCCTTGGTACGAAGATGGGCTGTTGCGGGGTTTATGGGGTGTTATAGGGATATAGACGACCTATTTAGTATGGCCGAATTGGAGTTACTGGAGGATGTTCGGTCTCTGTATAAAGATGATGTAATTCATCGCATTTATGAAGAGATGGAAGTTATTTATATTTCTGACTCTTCTGATTCTGATTCTTCCACAGAGGCCCAGCCAGCAGCCATGCCGCGACAATCGTCACCTCCACGGGCAGTGTCCCATGTCCCTTCAATGCAACAAACTTCGGCTCCTGAACGGCTCCTCATCCTCATCCTCGGCGCTCCGCCCTCTCCTATTCGGGCGACATCTCTTGTTCCTTTGATGTAACAACCCTCTGCTCATGAACGACCGTCATCCTCGGCTCATTCGTCCTCACCTCTTCGGGTGGCATCCCATGTTCCCCCGCCCCAATCTCATAGGGGAGAACCTGCATTGCCACTTGAGGTCCCTATGGCAATTGTTGGTGAGCCATCCAGTTCCGCTCACAGGCCCGAAGCTGTAAGTCTTTCTTCCTTATCATCTTTCTTTCATCACCTTTTTGCCTAATTAACTAGTTTTTCCTTTTTATACACAGGCGTCTTATCCGTTCTTGCAATCGGTCCAGGATATTTTGAACGATCTTGACCGGTTAGCCTCTACTCCGTCCTAGTCTCCCCCATCTTCGGCCCGAGCTACTACAGACTTGGAAGCCCTTCGGGAGGTTGTCAGTCAATATGCCTCCCTTACTACAATGGAGATCGGTCAAGCTGGCATGCCAGAGAATATGCTTAAGTTGGAAAAAATTTCCTCCGAGCTAGACCGACTGTTGGGTCTTCCTGTTTTGCCCATTATTCTTCACTATCGGAATATACACAGTCAAAAGGCTGGGCTTTGTTCTTCCATGATAAATGAAGCTACGGACGAAATGGTTATTAAGGAGTCGGTATTGCTGGATTTAGAACGATAATTACAGGAGATCCAGCGCCTTATAGAGGAAAGTCGCATAATGAGAGAGGCCAAGAAAAGGGCTATTACCTCTCGGGTAGCTGAGGTGACTGCTTTAATGGTCGAGTTCAAAGATTTGGCTCAAGTTGATTTTGAGCGGGGCTTGGCCGATCTAGTGACGGCAGACTTGGAGATGCAGAAGGAATGGCATCAATTGAGGGAAATGTTCTCGCTCCTGAAGGATTCACTTGAGGAATTTCAGCGGCCTTTGAATATTAGATATTATATGTACTGTTAGGACGTTACATTCGTCCTTTTATTTGTATTTTTTGGGACGTTGTCGTTCGATATTAATGAAATTATAAAATTTTTTTATTTCTATTTATTTCGCTTCATCCTTATTTTCATACAGAGAACATCACATTCTCATGTTCCCATAACGAAGACACATACTTTTTCAATTACTTGTCGTTTATCGCTCTAACATGCATTTCTCCATTCAAATTTTTCAAATGGTAGGCCCCGTTTGGCAACACATTTTCTACCTCGAATGGGCCTTCCCAATTAGGCGACCACTTTCCATATGCAAGATTCTTGGCACCTAGTTGTAGTATAGTTTTCCATACTAACTCGCTTTTTCTGAACGATTTGGCCATGACTTTCCGATTATATCCCTTGGCCATCTTTGTCTTCTGTACTTCCAAACGATTGATGACATTGTACTTGACGTCATCCAATTCTAATAGATTTTGGATCATTGCTTCACTGTAATCTTCCCTTGTCAATTCTTTTTGTAATGCCACCCTAGTGGATTTAACGTTGACTTCAACTGGTAGTACGGCCTCTTGACCATACACTAGTTGGAATGGCGTGACCGATGTACTTGTTCGGGGTGACGTCCTATAAGCCCATAGAGCTTGACTTAAGCATTCATCCCATTGTCTGGCATTGTCCGTTATCATCTTTCGAATCAGCCCTTTGAGGGTTTTGTTGGATGACTCTGCCTGACCATTTGACTGGGGGTAGTATGGGTAGTGGTTTACTAACTGGACCTCGTATTTCGGTCAGGAAGTATTAACCTTTTCAAACCTTTTCACATCACTTCACCGTTCAGAGAGGTACCGTGATCCACCATTAATGTCTGAGGGATACCGAATCAATGGATAATATGCTCTTTTATGAACTTGATGATTTGTTCTTGAGAAATCTATATTACTTACGGAATTGCTTCCACCCACGAAAGTATGTCTTTTGCTAGATGCGGGATATATCTTCCCTATTAAATCAATCGCCCATCCCATAAATGGCCACGGCTTAACAACAGGGAAAATTTTGATCGCTAGTGCTCTTTGAATGGGTCAATGCTTCTGACAAGCAACCCATCATTTAGCATACTGTACACATGATTCTCCTATTTTCTGCCAATAATATCCGCTCCTTATTATCAACCACCTCATCTTTATCCCGGCCTGATGATCCCCACAGACCCCTTCATGTATTTCAGCCATAATAGTCTTGGATTCCGATGGCCCTACACATTTTAATAACAAACCATCTTGGTGTTTTTTGTATAATACATCTCCCGATACCACATACTTCAAGGCTTTTAGTTTTAGCTTTCGGTATTTTCTATTTTCTGGTCGTTTTAAGAATACTCTGATCTCTTTTCTCCAATCCCATCATCGTCATTTTGATTTGGATTTCAGTGGCCATGACGTCCATTACGTTCTTCCACCTTACCAGAGCTGGTTTGGCCTCCTCTCTCCTATATACGCCATCTATGATTGTCTGTTTATACCCTGAGGCTCTTGCTGGGCCAAATCATTGGCCACCTCATTTCTTCTTCTCCCTGGGACGGTACCAGCTCTACGAAGTTGAATTGGTCTAAGCAGCTCCTGGCTATATTTGACAGTGCCATGACTGGCGGACTCTGGCCTTAAAGACCCCCGTCCTTTTGGATCACTTTTGCGAAGAATCCCCCCCTTAACGGATTACAATGTTTTACTCTCATATCAAGAGTATCTCTAAACCCATATTAAGCCCCTCGTATTCAGCCTGATTGTTGTGGCAACATTCGTCCAACTGTAATATGAAACGGAATGACTCTCCAACGGTACTGACCAAGAACTAGTTCACATTCTTGCTCCTTTTGATGTGTTTGACCGGCGTAATCATACACGTTAAACGCAAGCGCACGTATCGTTCAAGTAGTATAAAAAGATATCGATCCCACGAGGACTTATTACCTATTCTATTAATTTTATGAGGTTAAGTGATTACTGATATCTAACAAGTTGTTTGATTAAAATGACGATGATTCTAAATTTAAAACAAGTAAAAGAATTGAGAGTAGATTAATGAGAATTAAAACTATCTAGGGTTGTGAATTCTCCAATACTTATTAAATGATGAAGTAGTTAAATCATAGTTGGGTAAAATATTGAGTTATTAATCTGGAATACTAAATTATGTAAAAGCCTCTTTCGAACGATCATTTACAAATACCTAGAATAATCAAATTGAACCATATGTCTATGTCAATTAAATTACCTAGATTCATTAAGATTGAATTCCAATTATGATTACCCCCGCCCAACAGGTATATTCCTATCCTGTAAGGAAATCTATTAAAGGTTTATCTATCCTTAAAGAAGATCGTGGGTTGTTAAGTCTGTGGTCTTTAACTTAAAATCTCTATGTCTAGTTCATTTTAAGTTTTATTTAGTCAATTTTATTAATGGCCAGTTAATAAAAAGCATTAAGATTAAGACTCAATAAATAACTCTTTTATATTACCCAAATTATAATCTAACCCTTATAACCCGTGATATTGAATTTCATCACAACCCTAGATACTAACTTAGTTATGACACATAGCTAGGGCTAGTAAAATAAAATACATAAAGTAAAAATGCCGAAAGTAAAATTGTGGTAAAGTAGAAATGCAATGAAATGAAATGCTAAGGTAAAAGGAATTAACTTTTACTAATTACTATTTATATCTCCCATTATATAATATATAAACTTGTGATAATTTTCCAACCAGCCATAAAGGCGGAATCAAGATAAACCAGCCATATAGGCGGAACAACAATATACCAGCCATAAAGGCGGAATAGAAATTTTAATAACCAACCGACCATTATGGCGGTATCCTCATTAAGTCAAATTTTAAATAGATTATATATTATATTTAGGGAGATTAATCTAAAAAGCAATAGTAAAAGAATTACCTTATTACCTTAGCATAGAGAAGTTACCTTCTCATAGTAATAGTAAAAACCGAAAAAGTTTAAGAAAGAATTACTATTACTATTAAAAAGTAATTACAAAACTTGAATTTAAAGAACTAGAGAGAGAAACTCTCAATTTAGAACTAAGAAGTGAGAGAGAATGGTACACTGAGATATGAAATCTCGAACTCTATTTATAGGCTCGGATAAGGGTCCGGCGTCGCGACGCCCAAATTGCACTAGCGTCGCGACGCTGGGTACAGTACGACACGTGTCACGCGCTGGTTGGTCGGCTCAGAATCTTATCCGATGACGTGGCACTGTTCATGACGTCATTGCTTGCGTCACGCTGACGTGTCAACTGTTCATGACGTCATTGCTTGCGTCACGCTGACGATGTGGAAGGCGACGTGGCGACACGTGGCAAGGCGGCTTCTGAAGGCGGCTCGTTGATTTGTTGACACGTGGCACGCGGTGCACGTTAGCAGATCTTCTGTGATGGTGACACGTGGCACGGCGCACGTTAGCAAAGTCAAACTTCTCAAATTCTGACCCGTTGACCAGGCGCATTTTAGCAGATTCGGCGCATTGGGCGTCGCGACGCGCAAGGCTTCAGCGTCGCGACGCTGAAATGACGATTTTGCCCTTTTTGTCCAATTTGTCCATTTTGCCCCAAAACACCTCCAGAATGTCCTGAACTTTATTTATCTGCAAAATAACACAAAACACATCAAAATATTCACAAAACTCAAGAAACTATACAAAATATTAGGTTAAATGAGTGGGAAATAGTGATAGAAATACCACTCATCACACCCCCAAACCTAACATTTTGCTAGTCCTCGAGCAAAATATAAAATAACATAATAAATTAACTAAGCCACTTTCGTAGGGATCACGATTGCATTTAGCATATGCAACAAGCCTTTAAACCCCTAGGTGTCCCTAGTGGACGAGTTGTAGTCTCGTGAGGGTTTACAGCAATGATACCCACAAACATTTTATAAAAGTAAAAGGTAGTGAAACTAATGCACACAAAAGCAAAAAGACAAGCGAAAAGAGAATAAAGATGTTAGTGACTAATCAGGTGAAATTTCTAATCCAAGTTACTAGATGTTTTGTTTCATTCTAAATTACTGAATAAGTAAATTCTCCGATTATTTTTACCATTCTTCATATACACAGTCAACAAAATATTAAACAACTCATTTTTGCCCACAACAGTCATAAGTGCAGTTGATAAGAGAGTAATATTTTTGTCCTAAAGTTCTATTAGATTTCACACCTTTTGTAGTAATGGAATAAATTTTCTGATTTTTCTGATTTTTTTCTTTGATTTTTTTTTCTATTTTTTATTTATATACAATCTTCCATCTATGTAGCGAGCTTTAGGTCGGTGACTCCCAAACCAGTTGGCTTTAGGGCATCAGGTGTTAAGACACCTCTAAGGACTTAATTACTCAGACTTCAGATATATATACATATATATAAATTTTTTATCATTTTTTGATCCATGTAACGAGTTTTGGGCCAATGACTCCCAAACCAGTTGGTTTTAGGGCACTAGGTATTAAAATACCCTTACAGACTTAATAACTCGGATCTCAGATTTTTTTTTTTTTTTTATTCCATCACTATTTTTTAGATGTTTCCTCCAAATGAACTAGAGTACTGGATATTACAAACTTTTCAATTTTAGCTTATGTCTGTATGTTACCATGTATGTTGATAATATCTGCTAACTAAGTATATGAAGATTCATTTTAGTCAGTTTTATGGAGAATTTACAGATTTAATAATTCAAAAGTGAATAAACAAAAATTAACTTGTTTTGAATTAGGTTTGAAATACGTCTCAGGAGTGGAAATTCCTTACACAGCTATTTCTTACCAATTTCATCTTTTTAGTCAACATAACAACAAAACATTTCTACTGGTCATATAACTATAATTTACATGTTTTTTTTTTAAAAGTTTAATCAAAGGCTCAGTTTATGGTGTGTGACTAACTGTCGAATGGACTTCCCGTTGTAGATTCCCCAGAGGGAAGGTGGAGCGAGGCTCACTTAAATACCCAAGCCCCTTAGGCTCTTATCGCTTGTTGTCAGGAATAAACAACGAGTCCTCCAAACTAGTCTGTCACAACACGCTACAAGTGAATGATTATCTAGGTGCCTCCACAGCTTTTCCTTATAAAAAGGTAGTGAGTGAAGGAAGACACCAAACCATCACCTAGCTTTAAATATGCCCTTTGTTTTTATTAATTTTTTAATTTTTTTGTATTTTTCGAAAAATTTTGGACTAAAATAAAAACACAATACAAACAAGATAAATGAGAATTAAGAAGATAATACCCTGGTTTAGCTGAACTCTACAAGAAATTTAATTTAAAGGTTAAGATCCAGATTAATTCGACGCTTCTTACCACGATCATCCTCGGACCATTTTATCTTTGAAATGATAGGTCAACTTGTGGTTCATAGGCTATGAGTTGGTCAATTAGATCCGGTGCAGTTCTGGCAGTAAAAAGGAGTTCTTTCATAGGCTTTGACACGAACCCATTTCTCCGAGCATCATCAAGAAACACACAAAGAAAATCGTAAAATCCATCAACGTTGAGCAGTCCAAGCGGTTTCTGGTGTATGTTCAGGTTCGCCCAAGATAGAACTATAAAAATTTCCTCTAATGTACCCAAGCCACCTGGCAAAGCAATAAAAGCATCAGAACGGTTAATCATTTCTACCAGTCGTTCAGACATACCTGGCACGATCAGTTCCTCTCCGTTTGATGATCCAATAAGATTTGCCTCTGCCAAGGGTTTTGGGATGATTCCCAAAACATGACTGCCTCCTTCTTGTACGGCCTTTGAAACGATCCCCATTAGTCCAAGATTGCCTCCGCCATATATTAATGCATATTCCTTGCTGCTAAGACTCGACCCAATTCCTGTGCTGCTTCTATGTATTGTGGTTTAGTACCAACAGTACTACCGCAAAACACACAATATTTTCAATTCGTCTTCTTGAAGTGGCTTCCATTTTTTTACTATGGATGTCTTCAAAAGTGCAATGATGAGTTGAATTTATAGTACCTGAAAAGGGTGAATAAAATAATAGCACAAGTATCTTCCGAAGGACGATTAGTAGCAAAATAATAAAATAGATCGTGATAGTCAACAAGATCTGGATCCTGTCGGAGAAAACAATAAAACAAATCAATTACTAGAAAAAAACAAAGATATAATATGTACAAGAAAAGTAACGGCTTGATTGACATCTATGCGTCAGGAACAAGCTTCCCATCCAATTTTCTTATAAATTGGCAAACAGGGTCTTTTTGAGTCAGATTCCCTAGACTTAATTGTTGTCTTTCTTTTTGGAATTGTGTGTGTAATTTGTGAATGGCTATATGAACATATCCACTGGGATGCGTCTCAAGAGTCGAAGAAATATCATCTAAAGACTCCTTACTCAAGCCATCCCTAATGAATTTAATTTTATCTTCACGATTATCAGACACCATTCCTAAAGAACGACAACGAGTATTGCAATTCCAACGCGCACATTTGTAACAAACACCTATTTGCTTAGCTCTACGTTTCTTTGCATAGGTGCTTCTTCCAAAACCAGGTAAATAAGAACTACAAGTCTCAGAAAACTCACCTGCTAGACGGATTCGTGCTTCGATTACCCAACAAATATCAGTAGGAATACCTTTGATCATTAGTAGTCTCATTCGTTCCAAGCGAGCTTTGTAAACTTTCATCAGAGATTTTTGAGGGAGAGAAGGAAATTGCTTGTGAAGACTTGCGAGAGCTTCTTCCATTTTGAAATTTCTTTATCTGCAAAAACTAAACACACAAAATAAATCACACCAAATTGCAATATATACTAAATTTGCATGGGTTGCCTCCCTGCGAGCGCTAAGTTTAATGGTCGTCAGCTAGACGTGACTTTTTGAACGTTATGCTGAATCTGAAAGTGTGACACTTTCTTTTTGTCGCTCCAACGGTTCTCCCCAAGTGCTTGACACGTTGACTGTTAACTTTGAATGTGTTGTTGGTGTTGGGATCCAGTAACTCAATAGCTCCATATGGTAAAACCTGAGTGATCACAAATGGACCTGACCACCTTGATTTCAACTTTCCAGGGAAAAGTTTCAACCTTGAATTGTATAACAACACCTGTTGCCTTGGTTTCAACTGCCTGTGCACTATTTTTAGGTCATGCCATTTCTTGGTCTTTTCCTTGTACAATTTGGCATTCTCATAAGCTTGTAGGCGAAATTCCTCCAATTCATTGAGTTGGTAAAGTCTTTTCTTTCCTGCAGCTTGTGGATCAAAATTCAACTTCTTCAGTGCCCAGTATGCCTTGTGTTCAAGCTCAACTGGCAGATGGCATGCTTTCCCAAACACCAATCGATATGGGGACATACCAATGGGTGTCTTGTAAGCTGTACGGTAGGCCCATAATGCATCATCCAGTTTTGTAGACCAGTCCCTCCTTGTTGATCCAACGGTTCTTTCCAAGATTCTTTTGATTTCTCTGTTTGAAACTTCAACTTGGCCATTTGATTGTGGATGATAAGCTGTAGCAATCTTGTGAGTAACTCCGTATTTAAATAAAAGTGCATCAAAATACCTGTTGCAGAAATGTGAGCCACCATCACTGATAATTGCCCGAGGTGTTCCGAATCGAGTAAAAATATTCTTTTTCATGAATTTGATCACCACTTTTGAATCATTGGATGGTAGTGCAATTGCTTCAACCCATTTTGAAACGTAATCTACAGCAACCAAAATGTAGAGGTTTCCGAATGATGGAACAAAGGGTCCCATGAAATCAATTCCCCATACATCAAATAACTCCACTTCTAGAATATTTTGCAATGGTCCTTCATTTCTCCTTGAAATATTTCCCATTCTCTGACATCTGTCACATTGAAGAACAAATAAATGAGCATCTTTAAAAAGAGTGGGCCAGAATAAACCTGATTGAAGGACTTTGGCTGCAGTTTTATTTCCACTGAAGTGTCCGCCGTATGGTGATGAATGACAGTGCAGCAAAACATTGTTGACCTCTTCCTGTGGAACACATCGTCTCAGTAATTGATCAGCACATCGTTTGAATAGGTACGGCTCATCCCAAACATAATGTTTGACTTCTTTGAAGAATTTCTTCCGTTGCTGAGTTGTCCATTCTAACGGCCATTTTCCTGATACAATGTAATTAACATAATCAGCATACCAAGGTATTTCCTGCTGTTTTATGGTAAATAGCTGTTCATCTGGAAAAGTTTCTTTGATTAATAGGTCTTTGCCAGTTATTTCTCCATTTTCAAGCCTTGATAGATGATCTGCCACTTGGTTTTCTGTTCCTTTCCTGTCTCTGATCTCCACATCGAATTCTTGCAGAAGAAGTATCCAACGGATCAATCTAGGTTTGGCATCTTTCTTCGAGATCAGGTATTTGATTGCTGAATGATCTGTGTAGACCACCACTTTGGGACCCAACAGATAAGAGCGGAATTTGTCAAAAGCGAACACAACTGCAAGTAACTCCTTTTCAGTGGTTGTGTAGTTAAGTTGAGCTTCATTCAAAGTTCTGCTGGAGTAGTAAATGGTGTAGAATATCTTTGCCTTGCGTTGTCCCAAAACTGCACCTACAGCAAAATCACTAGCATCACACATTACCTCCAAATGGAAGGGTCCAGTCTGGTGCTACTATGATGGGGGCAGAGACCAGCTTCTGTTTTAAGATCTCAAAAGCTTCCTGGCATTCATTGGTGAAGTTGAAAGGTACATCTTTTTCCAGAAGATTGCAAAGAGGTTTTGAAATTTTGGAAAAATCTTTGATAAATCTCCGGTAAAATCCTGCATGTCCAAGAAAACTCCGAATTCCTTTGACTGATGTTGGTGGAGGTAGTTTTTCAATTGTCTCAATCTTTGCTTTGTCTACCTCGATTCCCTTTTGTGAGATCCGGTGTCCAAGAACTATGCCTTCTTGCACCATAAAGTGGCATTTCTCCCAGTTGAGTATCAGGTTAGTATCTTCACATCTTTGTAATACCTGTTCAAGATTTAACAAACAATGATCAAAAGAATCTCCAAACACAGAAAAGTCATCCATGAAAACCTCCATACTCTGCTCCAGCATGTCTGAGAAGATAGCCATCATACAACGCTGAAATGTGGCTGGGGCATTACATAATCCAAATGGCATCCTGCGGAAAGCAAAAGTACCATAGGGACATGTAAATGTGGTTTTCTCTTGATCTTCTGGGGCGATGGCAATCTGATTGTATCCTGAATATCCATCCAGAAAGCAGTAGAACTCATGTCCTGCCAATTTGTCCAGCATCTGATCAATGAATGGCAGCGGAAAATGATCCTTCCTTGTGGCTTTGTTCAGCTTCCTATAGTCCATACATACTCTCCATCCAGTCACCGTTCTTGTTGGGATTAGCTCATTCTTTTCATTGGTAACTACAGTAATTCCTCCTTTTCTTCGGTACACACTGCATAGGACTTACCCAACTGCTGTCTGAGATAGGATAGATGATGCCAGCATCCAACCATTTGATGATTTCTTTCTTCACAACTTCCTTCATGATTGGATTGAGTCTCCGTTGATGTTCTACTGTGGGTTTGTACTCATCGTTCATCAGGATCTTGTGCATGCAGAATGATGGACTAATGCCTCGAATGTCTGCTATAGTCCAGCCAATGGCTTTCTTGTGCTCTCGTAACACCCTCAATAACTTTTCTTCCTGCTCCAATGTTAGAGAAGATGAAATAATAACAGGTAATTCAGAAAATTTTCCAAGAAATGCATACCTGAGATGACTTGGAAGTAACTTCAGCTCCAACTGTGGTGGTTCTTCAATCGAAGGCTTGATCCGATCTTTCTTTGGTAGTTCCAAACTTTCAATTGGTTGTGTTATTTTGAAACGAAATGGCTTGTCAAGATAGTTGATATATTCCAGAATTTCAGCATCAAACTCAGTTTCAGTTATGTTGGTGATGCAAGCTTCAAGTTTATCTGTAGGAACTGTATTAGTATCATGAATGATACTTTCAACAACATCAATTCTGAAACATTCTTCCTCTTTTTCTTCACTTGGAAATTTCATGGCTTTGAAAACATTGAAGGTAACTTCTTGGTCCTGAACTTTCATGGTTAGTTCTCCTTTTTGTACATCAATCACAGTTCGTCCTGTTGCTAAGAATGGTCTCCCAAGGATGATTGGCACATCTTTGTCTTCATCCATGTCAAGGATAATGAAGTCTGCTGGAAGAATGAGTTTATCAACTTTGACTAGCACATCTTCAACTACTCCTCTTGGAAATGCAAGTGTTCGATCAGCAAGTTGCAATGAAACTGAGGTAGGCATTGCTTCTCCAATTTGCAGTTTTCTGTAAATAGAAAAAGGCATTAAATTAACACTTGCACCTAAATCACATAAAGCCTTACCGAAGTTATGTTCTCCAATGATGCAAGGAATGGTGAAACTTCCAGGATCCTTCAACTTTGGGGGAAGTTTTCTCTGAATGATGGCGCTGCATTCTTCTGATAATGCTACTGTCTCATAATCTCCCAATCTCCGTTTTCGTGAAAGAATATCTTTCATGAATTTAGTATAGCTGGGCATTTGTTCCAAAGCTTCTGCAAAAGGGATGTTGATGTGCAGCTTTTTGAAAACCTCCAAGAATCGAGCAAAATGCTTGTCCAGTTTACTTTTCTGAAGGCGTTGAGGAAAAGGTGGAGGTGGAGTGATCTGTTCTTTTTCCTTTGCTTCTTTTTCCTTCATCTGTTGTTCAGCTTCTTTTGGAAATTCCTCAGCAGCTGTTTTGGCTCCAACATCTTTGTTGATTTCAGTACCACTTTTTAACATGATGGCATTACACTGCTCCTTTCCCATGTTCCTTGGATTTGGTTCTGTGTTGCTGGGAAGATTACCTGGTGGTCTGTAACTCTGAGCATTGGCCAGTTGTCCGATCTGATTCTCCAGTGCTTTGATGGAAGCTGATTGGCTCTGAATCATGGCTTCATATCTTTTTAATTGAGCTAACATCTCTGCCATCACTGGTTCATTTGTCTGCTCCTGGCCTTTATTCTGTTGCTGGAATCCAGGTGGTGGATAGTTCTTTTGCTGTTGGCCTGAATTGTTACTCCATGAAAAATTAGGATGATTCCTCCACCCAGGGTTGTAGGTGTTGGAATATGGATTGTTCCCCTGCCTGTTGAAATTGTTGACATAATTCACCGTTTCTTCTTCATGTTGATTTGATTCTGGTGCTCCTGAACTTGTGGATCCAATGGTAAGAGTCTCCATGAATTTGCATATCTGATCCAGCTTGGTGTTGACTGCTGTATTAGCTCCAACCTCATATATTCCTGCAATTCTTTGAATCAAGCTTCTTTCAGTTGGCCACAAAGAGTTGTTGTTGGCCATTTCTTCGATTAGTTCCCAGGCTGATCTTCTCTCTCCTTTTCCATTAAGCTCCTCCAGCAGCAGCAGCAATATTGTGGTTCTCATTATTCCAGAAAGTCCATTATAGAATGTTTGGACTTGAAGCCATTTTGGAATCTCATGGTGAGGACATTTCCTGAGCAAATCTTTGTACCTTTCCCAAGCTTCGTAGAGAGTTTCTGATTCTTGTTGTACAAAGGATGTGATGTCATTCCTCAACTTTCCAGTTCTGGCTGGTGGAAAGTACTTTGCAAGAAATTTGGTGGCTAAAGCGTTCCAAGTGGTGATGGAACCAGCTGGTAGTGAATGTAGCCAAGCTTTACCTCTGTCCTTCAAAGAGTATGGAAAAACACGAAGTCGCATTGCTTCTTCAGCTTCTCGGTTGTAATTGAAAGTACCGCAAACTTCCAGGAAGTTGCTGATGTGGGCATTAGGATCTTCAGTTGCATTCCCTCCAAACTGTACTGATTGTTGTATCATCTGAATGCAAGTTTTGATGTCACCTGCATTTGCTGGTAAGGGAGGAAGTACAATACATGAAATGAGTCTGTCAACCACCGGAATTGTTCTGTCTCGAATAGGAATTGGTGGTGCAACTTGCAAAGGTTCAGGTTCCATGTTAATAATTGCTTCTTGGCCTTGTCGCCTTTCTCTTCTCAATTGTCTGATGGTTCTTTCAATTTCTGGGTCAAGCGGTTGTAGTTCAAAGCTTCTGGTTCGTCTCATTAAGATTGTGATAACCTGAAACACAATAAAACGAAAGTAATAAGTAAAAAGGAAAAATTAGACACAAGTAACGTATCTAACCTTTAAACTAATAGTAAAAGATAAAGAAGTCCCCGGCAACGGCGCAAAAACTTGACCGGCGTAATCACACACGTTAAACGCAAGCGCACGTATCGTTCAAGTAGTATAAAAAGATATCGATCCCACGAGGACTTATTACCTATTCTATTAATTTTATGAGGTTAAGTGATTACTGATATCTAACAAGTTGTTTGATTAAAATGACGATGATTCTAAATTTAAAACAAGTAAAAGAATTGAGAGTAGATTAATGAGAATTAAAACTATCTAGGGTTGTGAATTCTCCAATACTTATTAAATGATGAAGTAGTTAAATCATAGTTGGGTAAAATATTGAGTTATTAATCTGGAATACTAAATTATGTAAAAGCCTCTTTCGAACGATCATTTACAAATACCTAGAATAATCAAATTGAACCATATGTCTATGTCAATTAAATTACCTAGATTCATTAAGATTGAATTCCAATTATGATTACCCCCGCCCAACAGGTATATTCCTATCCTGTAAGGAAATCTATTAAAGGTTTATCTATCCTTAAAGAAGATCGTGGGTTGTTAAGTCTGTGGTCTTTAACTTAAAATCTCTATGTCTAGTTCATTTTAAGTTTTATTTAGTCAATTTTATTAATGGCCAGTTAATAAAAAGCATTAAGATTAAGACTCAATAAATAACTCTTTTATATTACCCAAATTATAATCTAACCCTTATAACCCGTGATATTGAATTTCATCACAACCCTAGATACTAACTTAGTTATGACACATAGCTAGGGCTAGTAAAATAAAATACATAAAGTAAAAATGCCGAAAGTAAAATTGTGGTAAAGTAGAAATGCAATGAAATGAAATGCTAAGGTAAAAGGAATTAACTTTTACTAATTACTATTTAGATATCTCCCATTATATAATATATAAACTTGTGATAATTTTCCAACCAGCCATATAGGCGGAACAACAATATACCAGCCATAAAGGCGGAATAGAAATTTTAATAACCAACCGACCATTATGGCGGTATCCTCATTAAGTCAAATTTTAAATAGATTATATATTATATTTAGGGAGATTAATCTAAAAAGCAATAGTAAAAGAATTACCTTATTACCTTAGCATAGAGAAGTTACCTTCTCATAGTAATAGTAAAAACCGAAAAAGTTTAAGAAAGAAATTACTATTACTATTAAAAAGTAATTACAAAACTTGAATTTAAAGAACTAGAGAGAGAAACTCTCAATTTAGAACTAAGAAGTGAGAGAGAATGGTACACTGAGATATGAAATCTCGAACTCTATTTATAGGCGCGGATAAGGGTCCGGCGTCGCGACGCCCAAATTGCACTAGCGTCGCGCCGCTGGGTACAGTTCGACACGTGTCACGCGCTGGTTGGTCGGCTCAGAATCTTATCCGATGACGTGGCACTGTTCATGACGTCATTGCTTGCGTCACGCTGACGATGTGGCGGCGACGTGGCGACACGTGGCAAGGGGCGGCTTCTTCTGAAGGCGGCTCGTTGATTTGTTGACACGTGGCATGCGGTGCACGTTAGCAGATCTTCTGTGATGGTGACACGTGGCACGGCGCACGTTAGCAAAGTCAAACTTCTCAAATTCTGACCCGTTGACCAGGCGCATTTTAGCAGATTCGGCGCATATGGGCGTCGCGACGCGCAAGGCTTCAGCGTCGCGACGCTGAAATGACGATTTTGCCCTTTTTGTCCAATTTTGTCCATTTTGCCCCAAAACACCTCCAGAATGTCCTGAAACTTTATTTATCTGCAAAATAACACAAAACACATCAAAATATTCACAAAACTCAAGAAACTATACAAAATATTAGGTTAAATGAGTGGGAAATAGTGATAGAAATACCACTTATCAGTGCTAGACCCATCGAAATACATCGTCCATGGCTTTAAACCGCATTCGTCTATTTCCATTTCCATTTCTTTACTGGTGCTTAAACATGGATGATCAGCTAAGAAATCCACAAGGGCCTGATTTTTTACTCCCTTTTGGGGTTAATGTCGTATGTCAAATTCTGACAATGATATAGACCAAAACTCAACTCTTTGATGTAAAATAGGACGAGAAAATATGTACTTCACTATATTGATTTTTATAATTAAATACACAGTAGTCGGCCTAAGGTAGGCGCGTAATTTAGTACATGTGAAATACAATGCCAAATACAACTTCTCCATTGGAGAATAATTACATTCATATTTCAATAATTGTCTGCTGATATAATAAATGACTCTTTCGACATCCGTATTGTCATCCTGTGCGAGAAAATATGTACTTCACTATATTGATTGGTCTTCATTGGCCGTCCTGGCTAATGGGGTACCATCACCGGCGGCTGTGATAAATAATTCTTCAGGTTCTCGAAGGCTTTTTGATGTTCCTCGGTCCAGACGAATTCGTCATTTTCCTTTAGCCTTAGCAGGGACGAGAAAACTTTAGTTTTTCCTGCACAGTTAGAAATGAACCTTCTTAAGAAATTAACTTGCCCTAGGAATCTTTGCAACTCTTTTTTGTTTTGGGGGGGTTTGGCTTCAGTAATTTTCCGAGATTTATTGGCATCAATCTCAATTCCCCGTTGGTGGACTAGAAAGCCCAAGAAATTCTCTGCATAAACCTCGAAAGCACATTGACAGGATTTAACTTTAAATTGAATTTCCTCATTCGTTCAAAAGCCATTGCCAAGTAGCTAAAATTTCGCCCATGGTCATAGACTTAACCACTATGTCGTCTACATATACCTCTATAAAATTATTGATCATCTGCCTTACCGGAAATTTAGTATTGGGAGGAAATGAAAGGCTTTTACTAAGACCACCGCTTTTTCTATTAAATAGAGAGAGGACATGCTAAAGAATAAGGAAGTTTTTTCATGGAAAATTAGATTCATGGCCCGTTGGTAAGTGGCCCCGACGTTGTTTTAGGTCGAATGGCATTACCACCCACTCATAACATCCTAAAGACCTCGGGCACCTGAAAGCTGTTTTATGGATATCATTTTCGGAGATGTAGATTTGGTTATATCCTGCGTACCCATCCATAAAAGAATACACTTGATATCCTGCTGTGGAGTCTACTAAGGAATCTACCGTAGGCATATGGTACTGGTCTTTTGGTGTTGCCAAGTTTAAATTCCTAAAATCTATACATATTCTTAACTTTCCATTCTTTTTCATGACAGGGACGATATTTGACAACCATTCTACATATCTGGTCGTTCTAATAAATTTCTCCTTCAAGAGACACTCGACTTCTTTTTTAAATGTCAGACATAACATTGGGTGCAAACCTCCGGGAGGTTGCTTATATGGCCTGTGATTTAGCATAATTGGCAACCTATGTTCTACTAGAGTTTTATCTAAACCCGGCATTTCATCGTAGTCCCAAGCAAAACAATCTTTATACTTTTGTAAAAGATGAATTAGTTTTTTGCGTACCTGGGCCTCTAGCTCCTTGCTGATGTATGTGATGTGTATGTCGTCCTCACTTCCCAGGTTTACCTCGTCCATAACGTCTTGCACCATTGTAATGGTTGCCTTGTGTTGCCCATTCAGAGCGTATTCTTCTTCCTCCTCGGATCGTTCATTTTCGTCACTTTCTTCCATCAAACAATCCACTCCGCATGCTTTTCTTATTCTATCTTCCGTCTGATGTGTTAATAATTTCTCCCTCAAGGCCAAAATCGCGGCCTGAGCATCGGCTTCACCTTCCCGTTCCATTACATAGGACGTTAAGCTGGCCTTAGCGGCCGCAAGCGCGGCTTGTTCTTTACTTTGTTCGCTCTTCTCCATTTGAATTGCTTGTTTCATGGCCTTGCGTTGGCCCTCCGAAGGCCACTATAGTTGGCCTTGTTTGTGCAAACAAGTCATTTAGCAGATCTGTGGTGTATGGCTCATCATTTTGGGCCACTATGGACGAACCCCCCGCTTCATTCAGTACTCCAGTTGGCCCGTAATTTCCTTCATACATGAAATATTCGGCCGAATTTATCTCTGCTACAAAAGGCCTATTATCGGTGTGTACTACTTCTACTTCATCTTTCTGATTCCAAAAAACCAGACATTGATGAAGGGATGAATGAATGCATCGGCTACCGTGGATCCAATCTCGTCCCAAGAGCATGTTGTACGTGGTTGGTCCGTCTATAACGAAAAACACTACTGTCTTAGTAGTGTTTCCCACATGTAAGTCCAGTGGGACAACCCATTTGGCTGTCGTTGCCCCTCCATTGAAACTTGTAAGCACAACTTCCGTAAGGATGAGATCGTCATCCGTCTTTGCTAATCATCCCAGCATCCTAACTGGGATGGCGTTGATGGCTGCTCCATTGTCGATTAACATCTTAGTGATGGGTATTTCCGTTTGCCTTTGCTTTCACATACAACGATCAAATATGCTTTGTCATTTGTTGTGGTGGTTTTGGAAACGTCACTTTCCCTGACATTCCTACTTCCATCATTTGCTCGCCACTTGTATTTTCTTGAGGTGACACATTCTCCTCGTCCCATCCAGAAGCTGGCAACGTGATTGGCGCATCACGGGAGGCATTACTGGTGAACATCCTCCGCTTTTCTGCTCTGGTCAAGACCCGTTTTACTTTGGGCTTTTCGTATAGGACAAGGTAAGGAGATCACCCCAAGTCCTCTCCTAATGTTCCTACTGCAGGATTTCTAGTTTCGTATAACTCTCTGATAAGCCGATTTTGTGATGTCCCCCTTTTTCGTGATTCGGTTCTGATATCTATTTCTTCATCTATATCGATCAGTTCCTCATCCGAGGCCTCTCTGTCAGTTATTGTGAGTGTTGCGAATTCTGTCTCGTCGCTGTCGTAGACGTCTTCACTCCTCCCAAAGGTCTCATTATTGTCCCTCTTGAACATTTCGGACAACAAGTAATGATTAGCCACAACTTGAGGCATGCTGCCAAACTGAATAACAATGGGGGGGTTCTTCGTCATCTGTCTCATCCCATTTTTGTCAGTCGAATTTGGTACGAAGGTTCTTGGCTGCCATGCTACTGGCTCCTTCTTCAGTGGCCTCTCACAGGCATCTTCCAGTTCTTTCATCCACTCTATGTTGTTTTTGCAATATGCACACAAATTTTATGGGACCTTTTTTTCTTGGGACGCTTCGATCCTTTTAAGAGCATTAGGATGATGACCGTCCTGATCTTCATCTAGAACCAGCTTGAATTTTAGCAAATTCATTTTGGTGAGGTCCAAGTTGATCATATCAATTACAAGGGCTTTGGACAGGGATTGTCATCCACTGCCATCTTCTTCTCGAACGTTATTCGTCCAGATTATTTAAACGTCATGCAAAACAATCCGAAAAACAAGGCAATTGTTAGTTGAATGAGACCATGCATTATGCCACTTATAGTACTTTTTGTCACCGATTTGTTCGAGACTTGGCAATTTGTGGCGGTCATTTAACCTAATTTGCTTATCTTTATATAATTGATCGAATATGGCATCGACCTTCGAGATATAAAAAGAGAAAATCCTACTCTTTTTTTCATTCTCTACTTTGGCCCGGGGTTCAGCCCACGTCTTGCAGACGAACCGAGATATCATAAGTCGACCGATTCGATGTCAACTTAGCCTATTTCATAGTTAGTATTCCTGTAATAGGTTCTCTTGCTAGAATTCTTCATTTGCGCTTCATCCCTCAATAACCGTTCATATCGCACCACACTAGTGGTGAGTTAGGGGAGGTCCCAGAAATCTGGATCTTGAAATTTCTTTTTTAGATCGAAATTGAGACATCTTTGAGCGATTCTCACAAACCCTTTTTCTGGTAAAGGCACGTAGCATCGGCCTCGAGCCGCTTTGAACCTTTGTAAGAATGTTTCGGCCCACTCTCCTGGCAACTACCTCAAATTTGCCAAATCGACCAAGGCCACTTCAGATTCGGCCTTATAGAATTGTGCATGGAACAACTGTTCCATTTGGTGCCAACTTTCCACCGAATTGGGCGGCAGGCTGACATACCAGGAAAAAGCTACTCCTGACAACAAGCTGTGGAATAATCTCAACTTATGGAAATCGTTCGTCTCCCCACACTGAAGGGTAAATCGCCCTATGTTTTCTATGGTAGAAACTTCCACAGACCATGCAAATAGAGAAAACTCTGGTATTTTATAGTTCCTAGGCCACAGATATGCTACATCAATCAGATCTGGATATGACTTTTGATATCTCGGCCAAATTGGCCTCAAACCGAATTGATTCTGAAGAATTTCGGTCATCTGTTCTCTTAGCATATCATTGCCATTGAATGACATCGCTACGGGTGGTGGTTGTGGTCCTCTCACAAATGGGATATAGTAGTGACCTTGCCCTGGTGAACCTTGGGGACCTTGGGGCAACACTACTTCATGTTGTACTAAGTTTGGCCCTAAGTGTGGGTCATTGCCTCCAGGACTTATTCCCCCTCTGGTTATCGTAGGGGTAGTAACCCCTTGTGGAGGAACATTGCTTGGACCAGCCTCCTGACTGCTTGGTGCAGGAGGAGGTGTAGTCCATGGTGGGGCTGTCCCCCGTTCACATATTTGGCCATCAACTCATTCAATGAGCTCAAATGTTTGGCCATTTTTTCATAATGCGAATTACTAGCCGAAGTGAACTTATCTATGATGTGAGCGTTTTGAAGCCTAACCTGTTCGACAACATCCTGGGTGAACTCGCCGAACAAGGCGCGAACTGCGTTAGGACTGAACTCTCGAATAGTGTCATATCGGCTTGCTTCTGCTAGACCCTCGAAATGTCGTACTACAGCTAGAACGTGGGGCTGGTTGGTTTGCTCCAGTCTCTCTTCCTCTGTACTCGAGCCAGTTTGAGTGTTTCTTTTCGGAGGCATTTCCACTTCTTACACCAATCCTCCCACTGTGGTCGCCAAAAACTGTTCGCATAATTTTTCGTCAAAGAGCGTGTAAGGTTCAAACCTCCTGAGACAAAGTACCAATAATGGGTGTTTGATTCAGTGAATAAGCCTTCAAGGGGCACAAACACACAAGTTACAGTCTACAGATTACAAAGCTATAAAAATAAAATGCTCATAATGAGTCTTCATTTGTTCCTTTTTTATTCTTCTTCCCACGATTGAGCCTTTTATAGTGAGCCTTTGTTAACTGCCTGAGCGGCTTCGCTTTTCCTGGTCCACGAACTCCCACGTTTCATGCTTGCAACTGCTGGATCATGTATCTAACTGCTGAGTTCTGCGTGATAACTGCCAGACCGTGGGTAGTTACGGCCTAACCACTAGATCGTGGGATCAACTGTGACGCATGGTAATCGTCCTGACTGCTCTTCCCCTCGTCGTCCGGATTGCAAATCGTCTCTCATTGACTCGTTCATCCTAGGGCGATTTTCTTCACCAACACCAGCATTTTCAAGCTCCCACAAAATCTGACCTTCAGGCAGTTAAACGTATTCTTCGATATTTGAAAGGAAAAATTGATTTCGGCATCAGATTTTTGTTTCAAAGCTCCATTCATTTGTACGGCTTCTCGGATTCAGATTGGGCTGGTTGCCCTATCACTCGTAGGAGCACCTCTGGTCATTGCTTCTACCTTGGTGCTAATCTCATCTCATGGAGTTCAAAAAAGCAAAACACTGTTTCCCGATCAAGTGCTGAAGCAGAGTATAGATCAATGACATCCGCTACAACTGAACTCATATGGATCATGTATTTGTTTCAAGACATTGGTCTTCGACCAACCAAAATATCCATATTGCTTTGTGACAACTTAAGTGCTTTACACCTGACAAGAAACTCAGTATTTCATGCAAGAACAAAACATATAGAACTTTATGCCCATTTTGTTTGTGAAAAGGTAGCCCAGAGATCCATTCTCACAAAATATATTCCATCTCCTCTCCAAATTTCCGATGTAATCTCATCTTCATTCCTTAGGTTGGCATGCCGAGACAGATAATACTTGTCAAAACTTCATCTAGCTTCCTTAACCAGGTTGGGTTGCTAACACAGACATTTCGGGTCGGTTTCCACAAAAACTCAAATATGACCAAATGTTGAGGGGAGCAGCAGCTGTGATTCGCGCAGCATCAAAGGGGTGGAGCAACAGTTGTGGATTTGTGCGACGTCGAGGTGGTGTAGCAGCAGCTGTGGATTTAAGTAGCATAGCCGAAGCCAACGATGATGGGCTTATTGTGCACGACGCCGGTGATGGGCGCTGGTAATGCCGAGTGAGGGATTTGATTTGGTGTTCAAATGATGAAGATTGAGAGACAACACAGATTTGAGAAGAAAAATTTACAAATTTTTTTAGTTTAGTGCAATAAGTTGAAAGGCATCATGTAATTTTGCCTGATGTTTATATTAATAGTGATTTATTCTTTTATTGTTTTAATAATATTCCAAGATCTCCCTCAATTAAAAAGTCAAAAAAATATTTTCATTTTATAAATTTTTTGACATATTTATTATTACCTAAATAATTAAGAATTTACAACATTATTAACTCTTTAAACTAACTATAAAATATATGAAAATTATTATAAAATATAATATTTCAATATAGAATTATTATAAATTCTAATATTTTTATAAAAAAAAAAATTAGTTAATTTAATTATCATAAATAAATTTATTCTAAATATAGTTCAGTTTAGTTCTATTTTAATTACTTTCATATTTAGTTTCATATTGGTGTTTAATAAATAAAACTAAGAATGTATGTTATTAATATAGATTAATAAATTGACATTCCAAAGAATAATTTAAAAAAAATTAAAAATATAACTAAAATAATAATTAAAAAAGAGAGAGATTAAGATATTGTGTGTGAGATACTATAAAATTGATTGCATAAATGAAATTAAATTCACACCTTTCGTTTATTTTATATAAATTTTGGAATTATAGTTTTTTAGATAATTAAAAAATAATATAATTAAATTATTATTTTTTAATTATCATAAAATTATTAAATTATTATTTTTAAAAATTTAGTTATCTTAAAAAAAATACTATATTAAGAATGAATTTAATAATATTATTAAATCGTAGCATAAAGTTATGTCATGAAAAAAAGGCCTTATCCCCCCCCCCCCGGACAGTTACTTTTGCAATTCCAAATTTGCCCCTTATCTTTCTAAAAAATTCAATTTACCAAATAAATAAAATATATCCTACTTTTTATATATGATATATATATATATATATATATATATAATATAAAAATAACATATGTACTTATTTTATTTTATTAATTAAATTTTTTATTTTATATTTTTTTTAAAAAATTATATTTTTTTTACTTTATATATATTTTTTTATTTGTTTAATAAATATTACAAATTTCATATTTATTATTATTTATTTTGTGTTCATTTATTCATTTAATTTTTGTGATTCTTTTTTAATTTATTTAACACTACTTATGTATTATAAAAATGTTCTCATGTATATTAGAAAAATATATATTTAAAAAATAGTACAAATAACAACATAAAAACTTACACTTAAAAATATAAAAACATAAATTCTAATCTATGTTGCCTCCAAAGTCTCCTCCTGACGCACTTGGTGATATACCCAATACTTCTTACCATAATTGATTACGAATCCTATAACGAGTGGCCCATTCTTTAGCTTCGTACGATGAATGTTCCCACCACCACATTAGGATGGGTGGTACAGGGTAATGAGGCTGTAAAAAAACTTGCACAAAGTGTCTACCAACATGAGCAATAACTATTTCTTGACAATCTTGCTCTGGAACTGCAGGGGACCTTAATGGCAAGTGAGTAAAACAACTCCAAACATTCTCAGCAAATGTATACAGTACAAGATTGTACCTCGAAACGATGACAATTCCTAAACTCATTGAGTTCATCCAATGTACCTCCGGTGCCGGTGACTGGAAAGTAAGTGTAATAGATTGTCTGCCCATCCGTTTGATGGATAAAGTCAATCATATAAATCCTTATTTTGTTGAATCTCTTCAATAAGGTCGCATCGTACTTGACCCCAACCTTCTTCGTCATACCCGATTAGTGCAGTTATTGCTCTGAAACCACATGTAATCTTTAATCCCCACATAATACAGTCTGGAGGTTTTGGTATACCTCGCAACTCAAATGGGCATTCACATTTTTTTGTCCCACTATTTTTTACTATGGATTGACCTTCAACAAGATACTGCGGTGGTTTGTACTTTCCTCCTCTTTCACACATAATATGGCACTTTGGCAGTTTGCCGCCTTTCAAATTAGCAGAATTTTTAATCACTATCACAATATTATTTTTTAGACCAACTCTTTTCGCCCAATTTATCATATCTTCTCTACTTTCAAAGATCTATATAAACAAAATAACGAAGATGTATAAATAACATATACATAATTTCTATACTTTAAAAATAAATAACGAATATGTGGGTTTCTAATTAGGTCCAATGATCATCAAACAAGCAAGAAAAACGCATGAATACTTCAAGGAGTAAGGCGGAATACATACTAATATTGAATGGTTTGATGCTAGGAAGAATAAAATCCATTTTGCTCCTTGTTGAAGCTCGGTTTTGAGCTGCTGTTGAGCAGTGGAGAGCTCGGTTGGGGGCTGTTTTGATGCTCCAAAAATCGGCCATTGAAGACTCCATTGAAGCTCCAAGCTTCAAGCTCCAAAATGGTTCCAAACTCATGTGTTAGTTTCCCTATCACCATAATATAACCCAAGGTGTGCTAGTACTTCTCCTTCTTCTTCAAGTTCGGTCAAACCAGAAATTTTGAGAAGAAATTCGGCAGTGAGCCGTGAGAGGGAGAAGAGAAAGAGAGGAGGGAAAAATTTTAGGTTTCCTTGAAACCCTATTACCGTGAGAGAGAGAGAAAAATAAAAGAAAATGAGTTATATATATATTTATTTTGTTTTCTAAAAACAAAAGAAATACATAAGTCATTTTTCATTTATTAAAAGTCAAAAAGCAAAAAGCAAAAGGTGTTTTTTTCAACTACCACATCAATCACTCAAATCAAGTGACAACTTGTCACATCACTCAAAGTGACATGTGATTTGACGCTTGATGTGACTAGTGATTTGATGCTCGATTTGATTTACGTGCCGCACTCGAATTCGGAATGCGAATGCGCTCGCAAATAATCCCGGGCTCGGGTTCGCTAATTCCATATTAACGAATTTTCCGTCGCGACGTAATTAAATGATTACGCCTAACGAAATCACTATTCACGTCGCTAACAAATTAATTCTAAATTAATTCGTTCGCCCGAATTAAAATCTAATTTTAATTTCGCGTCGAAATCTAATTCTCATAATATATCGAATATATTATTTTATCGATTAATTCCAAATTAATCGTTCTCTCTCTTTAATTAATATTTTATCCAAGATAAAATATCTCTGTAATTAATCCCAGATTAATTTTCTCTCTCTTCTAATTAATCCCAGATTAATAAAGTGCGAGTCATACATCATCGGTGAATCTTCGGGAAGCGACCCATGAGATCCCCGGATATATTGGCAGTAAATACGGTCGTCGGACTATCCGAACACGTAAGTACCTCGTACTACGTTTGTACCGATTTACAAGACAAGGTTGGCTTCTAGCAAAGCGCCATGCCTACCCAATTCTCCATAAACATCCTTATAGGAATATGCGATCTATATCAAGCGTAGTATACCGAAGTATTGCGTATTTCTGTCCAGTATCGGATGTTCACGTGCTAGGCCTGGGGCTGGAATTGTGTCTGCCCCGTACGAAGCACATATCGAAAGTCTGGTAACTAGTCTCTTTAATCGGATATACATGACCTTGTCATAATATCCCGATAGCTCGAGTATTTAAGAGAACAAGTTTCGTATCCTACGTGACCATCATCTCCATATGACTGGAGTGACACTTCCGTCTTGACATCACACCCAACACACTACGATTCCCAATATACCCAGTATCGGCGTACACAGAACCGATTAAAGCCCTGGACGACCTCAACTAAAGTATATTGATTGTCGTATGTATTAGCGGTGCAAGTCTCAAGTTAAGACCAAATACACCTACCTTGATTACAGACTCCCATAGACACATAGTCATACTACCAATGGATTCCGCGGGGGGTCTATCCACAGCGAAGATGTTTCCCGTACCATCGGTGAAAAACAACCACCTACTACACTTGCATGAGTATCCTATACCCAAATATATGAGAACTATGCCGTTGTGCCCTCACAAACGCGCACAAGTGTAATATTAGTCTTTTACGTATTTATCGATGTCCAATCTCGATAATACTCTGACTAGGGATATTTAATGATTTATCCTTCGTGGACTGATACTATCTCATATCATTCTTTGTCCAGGAACAAATCATAGGGACCTCTCATCATTTATATATCTAGGTGATCTAATCACAAATGATAAGAGTGCAATCTCCTTTGTCACATAGTTAATTTGTACAACAACACCATGATCTGTACAAATAGTGACGCTATGCGTCATAATTGTCCAACAATCTCCCACTTGGCCTATAGCCAATCACTCGAGTCTCTGACACCCGAACTATGTACGGTTGGCTCAAATTGCTGAGAAAAGACTTCCGTCAGCCGATTTTCATGAATATCATCTTGACGCGATTTATTCGATCATCACATCGCCACGATGTATGATCCGAATGAATCAGATGAATATTGAAGTATGTATCTGGATTGTTGATGAGACCATTAATTCTTTAGCCTTTGCTGACGCCTAGCTCAGTTGCTAACAAAACTATATCTAATCTAATTAGATTTGTTATTGACCCAGATGGCTTCTATTGTTGCCTCAGCTGCTGCAATTAACCCGCATTTGTTGTTTATTCGGTAACAGTTCTTGCTTGGAAGGTTTTCAGCTCACTGTACCGTTCTTCAAACTGTATAGTACCGTTTGCGACTTATAGTCATTTTTATCGGTTATAGGAAACTTGCTACAGTGATCCTAGTCACTTCAAGTTCTCCTTCTCCATAGACTAAGACAGCATCATTAGTTCTCTAAGATACTAACGGATGTTCTTAACATCAATCCAGTGACTATCACTCGGATTGGCCTGTTTGTGAATCCATATGCTCAAAGCGTATGAGACACCAGGTCGCGTATATTTTTCAATGTACGGTTTCTCGGAGAGTATTTCGAAAGCCAAGCTTTCACCGATAGTTATTTTATGGGAATATCATTTCCAAGAAATGACGTATTATCATTATTTTATATAGGACAGCCACTGTCAGTGTGCCCCCACTAACCCTCTTATATACACAAGAATCTATTCGTTTTGAATTAAATCATAAACTATTATGATTACATCAAAATGATAGTTCCAAGAACCTAATGCTTGCCTCAATCCAATCATGGATTGAATAACAAGCATTATCCAAATGGATATACCGTGGCAACAGGTAAAAGGTTGAACCGTAATCAACACAATGTTGATAACGATACCTTTCGGTTAAAAGCCTAGCTTTATACGTTGGTATGTTGTCATCCATGTATGTATTCCTTGAAGACTCATAAAGTACCAATAGGCACAATGCCTTGTGTTACATTAACTAGTATCCAAACTGGTTAATATACATGGAATCCATTCCAGACTATCTAGCACTTTG
This sequence comes from Zanthoxylum bungeanum, assembly GCA_019454045.1. Taxonomy (NCBI): domain Eukaryota; kingdom Viridiplantae; phylum Streptophyta; class Magnoliopsida; order Sapindales; family Rutaceae; genus Zanthoxylum; species Zanthoxylum bungeanum. The sequence continues at coordinate 67,200 of SKCR01041900.1, read as the reverse complement.
CCATAATAGGAAGTCGATACTTTGTATCACTTCCTCATACGTAGTCAGTTGGTATTCCTCATTAAGATAGACATCTTTATGAGGTTAGATCAGAAACCCATACCCCAGGTTATTTTCTGACTCTCTCCGACTTACGCGGTTCTTGTGTATTCGAAGATTAATAGTAATAGTTTCATTCTTGATGAACTATTTTTGTTCCATTAAGATTCGGTGACTTAAACAGTATTACTCCGATTTTCATCGAGTTATACTATCCTCCCACTTACCACTGCATATCGGTATTCCTCTTAGGAAAACCACATGGTGAGCAACAATCTAATTGTTCACAGGTGAGATGTATAAGTAAAATACTTATGGTATCCCTAGGATAACCTACAATTGGCACTTATCCAATTTGGGTTCTTGTTTGGTATCATCCAAACGTATGCCTAGCATCCCAAATTTAACAGGAATGTGAAACTCGGTTTCTTTTCCCGTTCATATCTAATATGTTATCTGTCAAACAGATATTTATGGAACCTTATTCAAAATAAGTTATTGCACTGTTTATGCTTATCCGTTGAAGGAAATGCTAGCTCAGAGCGACTCATGATTAACCTTATTATGTCTAACAAAATCCGATTAATGCTATTCGGACACACCGTCAAACTGACGTGTTCTGGGAGGAGTCCTCATTTGAAAGAATACTATATCTTTCAAGTATACTAGAAACTTATTGCTTAAGTATTTTCCATTACGGTCTTACCATGACGGTTTCATACTTTAGCCGATCTGTTTGTCTATTTCGTGTCGAAACTTAAAAAGTTTCCGATTTGTGTTTCAAAAGAAACACATAACCATACGCTATGCCACATACGTAAAGGTCACAAAATATTCATATCCATATCTAGCCTAGCTAGACATGGGCCCACTTGTTTCACTATGAACTAGGGCTAACAGGTCGGTGTCAGTTACACTTTTACTAAGAAAATAGTGTTTTAGGCACTTTACCCAATTAACTAGATTCGTAGACTTTATTTGATTGAAATCAAATTAGTCTTGGTACCCGCTCTTCAAAAGTGCGGATATACGATTCTTGTTTAATAGTGTCCCTGATAACTATGCCACAATTAAGTTTCTTAACTGATCAAATCAGTTTGAGCTATTTATTTGTCATGTTATATATTTGAGATATTATTTATATTCAAATATAAATTATGTTATTCACATCTAATGTGTTATCTCAATATCATCTTTATATAATGAAACACTTTAGTGTTCTAGAATATAAAGGTACACACCCGCAGCGGGTTATACGCGATATAGAGATAATGTTTCTAGTCAACTAGTTTACATTATAACAGTTTCCAAATTTAGGTAATTCCTAAATTTGGCTATCTACGGTTAAAACAGCGACTTTCGTCCCATTTCCAATTCGCAGATAAATCTCAATCGAAGTCAGTATCCTGTTCAAAACAGATTCTGAACATCAATATATATATTTTATGTACCACACTAAGTATCTAAAATCTAATTTTAATACTAGTTGTGAACATAATTATGACAATCATTTTTGAAGTCAGAGCCTTGCTCGTCTTCAATTCCTTCTTGGGATATGTCATTTTATCTTCCTAGAAGATTATAATGATCTTTCCTTTGCCCATTTCAACATTCCAGTAGCCTTTGGCCAAGCCTCAGGTTTCTAGAATATTGAAGTAAGGTGTGCCTTGCACTACTTGCCTAATTGCAAAGTTTGACTTTGTCTCCTTGAGAATAGTCATTAATTCTCCAAGAATTATTTATTGCAATTTTAAAAGTACTTATAAGATCTAATCTTTGAATTTCCTTCAATTTCAATATCATACTTTAAGAATCTAATCATTAGTTCTGATAAAGAAATTATGAGTCTATATGACAAGTATAGTGGATTAAGCACTAAAGTTATCATTACATGAATATTCCAAATATCATGTTCCACTTATTTGCTTAACTCCAGGCTTAGGCTTAATATATTATTTTATCAAATAAAATAACTTATTATTTTTCCAGGACCATCCTGTAATTTATCCCAATTTGAAAATTAAAGTCGTTTAAATACATTTTCACCTAGGATTATGTTTTAAACACTAATCTTCATTTATTCTTGATTCTAATAGTCCAACTATTTAATCAACGATTTGTGGTACTATTTATTATAATAATTATAGTAGTCCAACTATATAATCAAATATAATCTAAATTAATTAACCTCAATTACATTAATTACTATAATCCAATTATAAAATCAACTATAAACTGAAATTAGTTAATTCAAATATATTGATTAATATAATCCAATTATATATAATCAACTATAATACAGTCCAACTGTTAATTAAAAAACAACAATTTAAATATTAGTCCACCAACATTTAATCTAACGACGAAATAATTTGAATGAGCGCGTATGGCGAGTAATTGAACGAGTATTGCAAATTCAATTATTGCCTCCCACTATTTTTCGGCGAGCCTCTAACCCTCTGTCGAGTACTCGGGAAACCGCGTTTCCTAGTGGGCTAGGATCCCGTTAAATATCACACAATCTTGACTTTGGCCAACAATTGTATGATAATTAACTAGGTAGATCTCTAAGATCGATTGGATCTAATCCAATTCCTAGATCCGGTAGGGGGACATCCAAGTCCGAAACATATATCTTATACATGCCAATACATCCAATGTATTACCTAACCTATTTCCTCTGAATCAACTAAGCCTTGGCTTTGGCACAACAAACTTAGTGATCCCAGTCAAGCGCGACCCATTGACCATGGAAAGCTTCGTAATCAATGTCGATGGACAAGAAGTGGTCTTGACTTTGGCCAACAAACCACAACTTGGACAAGACACTGATATGGAACAAAGCCTTCGTGATTCAAACACATCTTCGACAGACAAAGGCCTTGACTTTGGCCAACAAACCAATGATGTCTAGGATCTTGAGTGAGAATCACTCAATGGAAGGAAAGACGCTTAATATTGAACGAGGGTTTTTCGAGTGCAAATTGGCAACCAATTTATTATCTTTGTTAAGGTCTCATCATCATACACCCTTAAACATGCATTCTAAACACATAATAAAGCGCATATGAAATAAAATAATAATGATATGCGGATGGATACTTTACATTGATCCTAGATCAAATCTCTCATTTTCTCTCTCCAACTAGCAAATGTATTTACTTCTACCCGTTACACTACACTTCTAAAGAGACCTCATTGACATTGAGGGGAATAGGTGAGAAGAGAATACAAAGAGTATAGAGGTGATAAGGCTGGACACGCAGGTCCAATTAATAAATCAAATTTATTACATTAATTTCTAAAATTGCCCCACCCATCTAATATCCATCCGATATACATTATTCATGCATCGCAACCATGTATTCATACAAGCATGTTATCAATCAATCTAATCCAATTAATTAATCTGATAATTAGTGATCTCCAATGTTCAAACAACGATTTGATTTTTTCTCGAGTCAAACTCGTTTTGTGAATAAGTACTCAAATTACGAATTATCGAATTAAATTAAACTACATAATTAAATCCAATTTAATACGCATTTAATTCTAATTCACTATTTAATTCTAAATTAAATATTACACTTTTATTAACGAACCTTTACGACTTAAATTCCAAATTTAATCGCAACGGGTCTCAAAGCCCGATTAACATCTAATGTTTATTTAATTAAAGTCTAATGGGCTTTTAATTAATTTCCTTAAGGCGTGGACTTTTGGTCAACTCGGGTCAAACCGAATAACCAAAATCCAATCCGGGAGTTACCCCATAAGCCTTTAAATTAATTTTGGCCCATTAGGCCCAATTAAATAATTAAGGTCCATTAAGTCATAATTGGACTTTTTGGATGCGGTTTTGGGCCCAATTGGATCCAACCAAATTTGCCTAAATCTAACTTGGTACAACCAAGCCCAAAAGCCCAATTACAACCTATAAGGCCCAATATCCAAAATAAGCTCAAATTAATTAACTTATAAAATTCCAAATTCCATAATTAATTAACCTAATTGTTATAACACAATTAATCATCCAGTTAACATTCCTAAAACATCAATTAGCCTAATTAATCATGCACTTTAACATCAAATAGTGTCCAACACAATTTCATCAAAATCAAACCCAATACATGCTACTTTATTCTCGGTAATTAGGGGTTTTTCATTCCGATTCGGTTTCAATCCAATTGAATCCAAAATCATCATTTCCCAAATCAATTCAACTCATCCAATGAATTAAAATCAAAAAACACAATGAATTTCATGTTTCTTGAATTCGGCCAAGCCTACTTTAATTTGGGGAAAATTGTTCCAAATCAAAATTCAATCTAATTGAACTTCAAATTAACATTACCCCTTGTTTTAAGTCATCCAATGATCAAAAAACAAAAAATCACCAAGAAATTACGGTTCTTCAATTTTGGCCAACTCCAAAAATTTGGGGAAAAATGGATCCAATCCAATTTCATGAAATTGAACATACACAACTTCAATTCATCAATATACAAGCATACTTAATCAATCAATTCAACCAAATCATGCTTCAATTGATTTTACCCAATTTCAAACCCTAAAATTTTTCATGCTTGACCTGGCTCTGATACCATTGTGGGTTTATAATTAGGTCCAAGGATCATCAAACAAGCAAGAAAAACGCATGAATACTTCAAGGAGTAAGGCGGAATACATACTCACATTGAATGGTTTGATGCTAGGAAGAACAAAATCCATTTTGCTCCTTGTTGAAGCTCGGTTTTGAGCTGCTGTTGAGCAGTGGAGAGCTCGGTTGGGGGCTGTTTTGATGCTCCAAAATCGGCCATTGAAGACTCCATTGAAGCTCCAAGCTTCAAGCTCCAAAATGGTTCCAAGCTCATGTGTTAGTTTTCCTATCACCATAATATAACCCAAGGTGTGCTAGCACCTCTCCTTCTTCTTCAAGTTCGGTCAAACCAGAAATTTTGAGAAGAAATTCGGCAGTGAGCCGTGAGAGGGAGAAGAGAAAGAGAGGAGGGAAAAATTTTAGGTTTCCTTGAAACCCTATTACCGTGAGAGAGAGAGAAAAATAAAAGAAAATGAGTTATATATATATATATTTATTTTGTTTTCTAAAAACAAAAGAAATACATAAGTCATTTTTCATTTATTAAAAGTCAAAAAGCAAAAAGCAAAAGGTGTTTTTTTCAACTACCACATCAATCACTCAAATCAAGTGACAACTTGTCACATCACTCAAAGTGACATGTGATTTGACGCTTGATGTGACTAGCGATTTGATGCTCGATTTGATTTACGTGCCGCACTCGAATTCGAAATGCGAATGCGCTCGCAAATAATCCTGGGCTCGGGTTCGCTAATTCCATATTAACGAATTTTCCGTCGCGTCGTAATTAAATGATTACGACTAGCAAAATCACTATTCACGTCGCTAACAAATTAATTCTAAATTAATTCGTTCGCCCGAATTAAAATCTAATTTTAATTTCGCGTCAAAATCCAATTCTCATATATATCGAATATATTATTTTATCGATTAATTCCAAATTAATTGTTATCTCTTTTTAATTAATATTTTATCCCACATAAAATATCTCCGTAATTAATCCCAAATTAATTTTATCTCTCTTCTAATTAATACCAGATTAATAAAGTGCGAGTCATACATCATCGGTGAATCTTCGGGAAGCGACCCATGAGATCCCCGGATATGTTGGCAGTAAATACGGTCGTCGGACTATCCGAACACGTAAGTACCTCGTACTACGTTTGTACCGATTTACAAGACAAGGTTGGCTTCTATCAAAGCGTCATGCCTACCCAATTCTCCAGAAATATCCTAATAGGAATATGCGATCTATATCAAGCGTAGTATACCGAAGTATTGCGTATTTTTGTCCAGTATCGGATGTTCACGTGCTAGTCATGGGGCTGGAATTGTGTCTGCCTCGTACGAAGCACTTATCGGAGGTCTGGTAACTAGTCTCTATAATCGGATATACATGACCTTGTCATAATATCCCGATAGCTCGAGCATTTAAGAGAACAAGTTCTGTATCCTACGTGACCATCATCTCCATATGACTGGAGTGACACTTCCGTCTTGACATCACACCCAACACATTACGATTCCCAATATACCCAGTATCGGCGTACACAGAACCGGTTAAAGCCCTGGACGACCTCAACTAAAGTATATTGATTGTCGTATGTATTAGCGGTGCAAGTCTCAAGTTAAGACCAAATACACCTACCCTGATTGCAGACTCCCATAGACACATAGTCATACTACCAATGGGATTCCGCGGGGGGTCTATCCACAGCGAAGATGTTTCCCGTACCATCGGTGAAAAACAACCTCCTACTACACTTTCATGAGTATCCTATACCCAAATATATGAGAACTATGCCGTTGTGCCCTCACAAACGCGCACAAGTGTAATACTAGTCTTTTACGTATTTATCGATGTCCAATCTCGATAATACTCTGACTAGGGATATTTAATGATTTATCATTCGTGGACTGATACTGTCTCATATCATTCTCTGTCCAGGAACAAATCATAGGGACCTCTCATCATTTATATATCTAGGTGATCTAATCACAAATAATAAGAGTGCAATCTCCTTTGTCACATAGTTAATTTGTACAACAACACCATGATCTGTACAAATAGTGACGCTATGGGTCATAATTGTCCAACAGAATATACATAATACAACGATAAAAATAATCTGGTCTGTGGTAAATTCAGTTGTATAATCGCGACTATTGCTGGAGATGCTTTCCCCACATCGAACTTCATTCTCGCCTGACCAACTATCTGAAAATGAGCCCAAGTTATAGTTATCCATAATGTTTTTCGAATATGATAACTCTATTATAAGAAGAGAGAATGATATGTTGAAGGGGAAAGAGAGAATGGGATGAGAGAGGCTCAAATGATTTTACCTTCAAACTTACAAACTACCTCTTTATATAAGAAGTAAACACAGATAAAACAAATAAATTTTAATAAAGTGAAAGTAGATATGGATACTGATTTACGAAATTAAATAAGATAAATAACTTTTAATAAAGAAAATATAAAATCAGAATCAGAATCAACACACTTTTTAATAAAATATTTTTTAAAAAAAAAAGTAAAAGTAGATATGGATACTGATTTACGAAATTAAATAAGACAAACAACTTTTAATAAAGAAAATATTAAATCAGAATCAGAATCAACACAACTTTTAATAAAATATTTTTTTAAAAAAAAAAGTAAAAGTAGATATGGATACTGATTTACGAAATTAATAAGACAAATAACTTTTAATAAAGAATATATAAAATCAGAATCAGAATCAACACTATTTTTAATAAAGTAAATTTTAAAAAAAAAAATTAATAAATATATTAGATTTATTAAACAAATAGACTATCAAAAAATTTATTTTATAATTTAATTTTATTTGGTTAAATTATATTATTTTAATACATAAGTAGTATTAATTAAATTAAAAATGAATCAAAAAAATGAATGAATAGATACGAAATCTGTAATATTTATTAACAAAAATCAAAAAATTATAAAATAAAAAAATAATTATTAAAATGATAAATGGAGTTATAATTAGTATATAATTATTTTTAAATTAATATATATATAAATATATAAATTTTGTAATGTGTATAATTATTGAATGAGTCATTGCAAATATTGAGAGGGATATTAAGGTAAGTTAACAAGGAGACAAATGGGGGAGGGGGGTGATCAATTTTCCATGAAAAAACATCAAAAGTAATTTTGTTTCTCTTTTAGGAATCATTTATGTGTATCTAATCTTATGTTTTCAGTTTTTGTTTTCCCAAAACATGTAAACTAATTAGGATGTTTCTCAAAACAGTTTTTTAGTATATTTATAATAATTTTCATATATTTTATAATTAATTTAAAGAGTTAATAATGATGTAAAATTCTTAATTATTTATGTAAGGAAAAATATGTCAAAAAATTTATAAAATGAGAATATTATTTTGACTTTTTTATTTTGGGGATTTTGGAGTATTATTAAAACAATATGAGGTACGTGACTATTAATATAAACACTAAAGGGGAAATGAGCATTCTCCCACGTTGAAATCCCGCACCCTCCCTTATCATTGAGTAATGTGGGGAATGATTATTATAATAGTGAAATATTACAATACTGTATGGACATATTTTGGAGCCAAACTAGGGTTGAGCACCGGTTCCGGTTTTACCCAGAATCGGTTGGAACCGGACCGATGTTTCGGTTTTGGAATCGGACTGGTTCCGGTTCCAAAATAGAAGAACCGAATTTAAACGATCTTGTTTCGGTTCTGTCATAGACTGAACCGGAACCAGACCATTTAACCGGACCGAAACCTGTTTTGGGAACTGAATTTAGAACCAATTTCGAAATCAAATTAAAACTCAATTTCATAATCAGTTTTAAAACCTAATTTTAAACCCAATTTCATAACCCAAATTAAAACTCAATTTAAACCCTATTTCATTACCCAATTTAAACTCAGATACTTCCCACAAGAATATTATGTATTGAGTCAAAAATATTTTACAATATGCAGTTTTATTTATTATTTTATTTCTGTATGGACAATTGCCAAGAATATTATATAATATTCAAGTGTGAGCAATAATTTTATTTTCAAAGTTTGACAATAATAAATAAATAGGGTAAATCGGAACTGGATCGGAACCATTTTTTTCGGGTAGGTTCCGGTTCCACGCAGAACAGAATTGGAATTGATTAATAGGGTATCTTATTTAATTGGATAGGTTTCGGTTCCACGCGGAACTGGAACCGGAACCAGAACCGAAACCGATTTTGATCACCCTTAAGCCAAACATGGGATAACACTCATTTAATGTGCCAACCTTGCAGTATGTTCTAGCTTTGTGATTATTTTTTTATTTGGAAACGTTAGAAATCCCGTCATCAAATTATCTGACATGGGCTTAAGCGAAGCAAGTAAAACCCCCGACTATCCCATATTCCTAAAAGAAATACACTCCCTGAATCAAATTCTAAACTCTTTTGCCACCAAGCCATATCGGAGATAAAAGAAACAAAACCTCTTTGTGATTCATTGGGTCCTTTAATACCAACCATAAGGTATTAAAACCTTATCAGGCCTTTGGGGGATTCACCCTCACCCTTGGGCCACATCGCTTGATGAGATAAAATTACTGGCTTTATAGGTAGAGCCCTTTCTTAAGCAATATCAGGCCAGAAGAAATATACTCTCAGAACCAAATTCTAAATCCTTTTGCCACCAAATTATATCGGAGACAAAAGAAACGAAACCTTTTTGTGATTCATTGGGTCCTTTAATACCAACCAGAAGGTATTAAAACCTTATCAGGCATTTGGGGGATTCACCCTCACCTTGGGCCACATCGTTTGATGAGATAAAATTACCGGCTTTATAGGTAGAGCCATTTCTTAAGCAATATCAGGCCTTTTGGGGGATTCAAAAATAAAACCTTGAAAGTAAGCAATATACATACAATAGCAATAGGACAAGAGTTTATGTAGCTCAACATTTACTTCAATTGAGCGTCTACTTGTTTCATTTTCATTTATATTGAAGCTATTGGAATCCCAAAATGCTGCAGCCGATGCTTCTTTAACTGAGACAGGAACCGAGACTTTGAACTGAAGTTTGCATAGCCATGTGCCTCATTTTAGGGTGCTCCGAGTTCGTTTTTCTTTTAGTATATACTGCTACTTTCAGAATAGCCTTGGGCGGGTTTTGATCCTTTCGGTTTCCATAGTATCAGTGAATAAAAATCACAAGTGATCATCTAGAACTGAGAAGATTTTTCATTGGTTTGCAGCTAATAAGAGTTTATGGAAGCTTGAGATCTGCTTCTGCAATTCTATTCCAAATTTTGCACTAATTCAAATACTTCTGGTTGAACACCCGAAACACTGGCGTCACCCCATGCTGCATATGATTGATCAGGAGAGAAGAGAAGGTATTGGTTCTTATCATTTGTTACGAACTAATGAGTAAAATTCATCCTTAAAAATATATTTATAACGAAAGGTGTTTACGAATTAATAAACCATAATCTCAAGGTGGGACAAGCGTAACAGTTCCACAGAATATGTTCTTTGCCACTTCCATTTCAACTCGAGACTGTTAAGGATATGCACATACAATATTCAAAATAGAATTCTATCTTCACCCTATAACGATAATTATCAGGATTATATTTTGTTCAACAGTTATGATAAGAATGTAAATATAGTTTAACATATTGTATGATCAATGAGAACAAGTAGTAGTTAGAATTCTCTCAAACACAACAACTCTCTAAAACATCTCCTTTTCCAATCCTCAACATGGTAAAAATCACATTATTTGACACTTCCATTCAACCCAAGCAGATTCCTCTAAAAGTTATGAAACCTGATAGTTTGAGATAAGACAAACAAGGCAAAAAAAAAAAAAAAAAATAGAGAGATAAAACAAGATCTGCCTCTGCCCACCCAAAACCAGAAATTATTTGGGCTGCAGTCCGACATTACAAGTGAAGAAAAATAAAGCATAAAATTAAGCTGTGAAGCTCACAGTTGAAGCACTGCACTACATATGGGTGTGAATTAGACTGGAACTGACACCATACAAAAACTAGGGACAATTCCAGCAAGTAGCTTATGTTAAAAATACAGCCACCAACACTGAAGTCAGAGAAATTTACAAATCCCACCCTATGTTTCGGCGTCAAAACAGATTCACCAAGCATTTCCGAATAAAACCATAAATTACCTTTTTTTTCCCTAAAACTCTATTTCAAGTTTTCAACTTTACACTATCTTATCTACTACTGATTAAAGGGGTTTGACCATTCTGCAGAAAACGCTCTAATCTCCCTAAGTATGTTGCTAATACTCGATTTGTCAGTTCAGAATATGTTTTACCTCAAGTAGGAGCTCATGTAGAGCCGCACAGCAATATCGAGTGGTCCATCACTCCCACCGATTGCATGAAGTGCCACAGGTACTGTCGAAAGAAGACGCACAGTTAAAGGGAATACCCCAGGATCAACTCTGTTATTTGAAGTGAGTCCAGAACACTGGCATTTAATATCAGCTTTAGTTTTAATGCACTTATTAACACTGCCTACAAACATGCCCTTTTCCTCTTTCAGGTCATTAGGTCTAACAACCAAAGCAACTTCTTTAAGAGCTCTATAATTCCAAGGACCCCCTCTCTTAAATGAACGTTTGGGGACACATAAATTAAGCACCAATGAAGATGTAGCCTCAAGCCATTCCACTATCAAATCTTCAACTTCGTCATAATATATTCGCCGTTCAATCTGAAAGTAGAAAAAAGTGCACAAGGCTACATAAAGAGATTTAAAATCCAGTAGAAATGATGAAATAAACAGGGCTGAGAACTCCTTACAGCCAGCTTCTGTATATATATGGTCATAAATCTTGGCCCAAGAGCCATCACTCTTGCTTCTGACAATAAAACCTGAAAATTTAATACCAAAAAATAAAATAAAAAAAATAAAATTTATGACCACAAGAGACAACCGAAACCATTTTATAATAGAAACCATACTTAACTTTATTTTAAATTTGATTACTTCATCTATCCTTCAAATCAATTGTTGTTATTAATTCTTAGTTTAGCCCACGCTATAGTTGCAGCTATTTATAGTCAAATGAGAAACAGGTGAGATATAAAATCAGGGGCTGAATAATACCTCTTTTTTCTTCAGCATAACCCACATATAAAGTTTCTCACAACCATCCTTGACATTCTTACAAGCCAGCTTTTGATCGTTGCAATACGCAGCAACATTGGGGAGTATATCAGCGCAAGGAACTCCATGTTTTAAGGCTGCAACTGACAATGCTTCCCTGACTTCCAGAGATTCCGCAGCATCTTTATCATAATAAATACCGGTTAAACATCTTTCTCTCACTTCCTCCCTATGGTTATATTTTGGCAACATTCTTCTACGCTTCCAGTGCAACTCCTCAGCTTCTAAAGCTGCAGCCAATGTCCTGTGTACTACAATATCAGGATACTGACGCATTGGTGAAGTAAAATTTGTATAGAGAGGAACAGCAAGTGCATAATGACCCCAGTCGGCATCATCTTTGAAGTCACCACTACCAAAGTAGGAGGCCAATTGCATTGGTCTTGTAGCATAACTGATAATAATATCAAACAGAACATAATCATCCTTGAGCTTTTCCCGGGCCCGCTCTAATGACTGATGGAACAGACCAGAGGAAGAAGTGTCTAATTGCAAGCCATGCTTAGAACAAAAGGCTTCAAACTCTCTAAGCTTACACATATTAGGTGCAGGATGCTTACGCAATAATGCACTGTCTGGAAAAGCTTTAGAGATAACTTCAGCAGCTGTCTTATTTGCCAAAAGCATGAATTCCTCGACAAGAAATTTTGAGTCCTTTCTTCCTGAAAGCACACAGTCATATGGAGTTCCATATTCATCGAATAAGAAAGCAGGTTTGGAATTTTCAAGGCGCAGAGCCCCATCATTAAACCTCTTATCTTTCAGTGTTTTTGAAACTTCATAAAGACTTTTAATAGATCTAACAACATCAGCCCCTTTGAACTGGCCATACAACTGCAGCCAGCCATCTCCTAAGGCATTAGAACTCTCCGCATCAAATTTCCCATCAATGATATCCTGAGCATCTTCATATGAAAGTTTGCAACAAGATCTTATTACAGTGCGACCAATCCAGCGATCCACAACATCCCCAGTGCTATTTAAATCCCAGAAAATAGAAAATGCAAGTCTATCTACTCCAGGATTAAGTGAGCCTAGTTCTTCAGAAAGCAACACAGGTAACATTGGAATTTTTCGTCGAAGCATATAGACACTAGTTGATCGAATTTGAGCTTCTATGTCCAAGGCTGTGTCAGGTAAAACAAAATATGACACATCCGCAATGTGGACACCTACTCTAAAATTTCTATTAGATAACCATTCAATTGATAAAGCATCATCGAGATCAGTGGCAGTTGAAGGGTCAATAGTAAATATGCACAAATTTCTAAGATCTTTTCTAATATAGAGTTCTTCATGTGGTACCTCCCAAGGAATGCGTGGAAGGCAGGACAGTGATTCAGGAGAAAATTCAGAACAATTAGCATTTTCATATAAAATGGAAGCAATATGGGGCTCCACTTCAACACATCGTCCAAAAACATGCGAGACATGGGCTTGAGGAAAAGGACTTTCTTTGTTCCATTCATCAATTCGTGCAGCCACCAGTTCCATTTCAACAGTTGCATCACCTTCCTCCAATCTTTTCTTGATGCTGTCAGGCAAGTCTTTCACAAGGACCACCATTTTGGGATATTTTGGATCAGTTGGAGTTAGCTGGATATAGTCACGATCAGGAATTGTCAAAGAGCTCCTGTTCTTCTTGCTATCTTTTTTGCAAGTTACCTTGTTATTAAACCATTGGTTGACATTAAGGAATCCAACAATACCATCCCGACTAGGTGACCTTTCAATTATGGCCACAACCCTGCCTGTTGGTCGTTTTGTTGGGTATGAACTAATCGTGGCAGACAACCTCTCAATTGCATTCATGACTTCGTTATCTGTAGAATCTGATGAAGTTGGGTGATGTCCATTGACATAACTGTAACCCCCTCGTTCAATCATTTCTTGATGATTAGCTTCACTAGAAGAATCGTTCTCCCAATGGATGCCCTTCTCAGAAAGCATAGTACAATGGGTGTACCCATAACTCACATCTACTTTACTTTTACCTTTGCAGCTACCACCATGCATCTCATTTGCTTCGGGAAGCAAGTTACTATCTTCTACTATGGAAGAATTGTTTGTACATCCCTTCATCTTGGTCCATAATGACAAACGGTCAAGCTTAATTAGCACAACATCTCCCTCCACCTGAAAAAAAATTGATTTTTCAACAATTAAAGCTGTTTCACAATCCTAAAGATTAAATGTGTACATCTAACATCACAAATGAACAAACACCAGGATATATTTAGTTTGACACAAGGGAGTACGAAATAAAGAATCCCATCCAGTGCCTAACAAAAATGGAGATCAAAGCTATTGCCAATAAATGAATAGAGAGATTTAGGAAAAGAGATGAGAGAGAATAGTGCTGAGAAGAACTCCAGACTTACAGCTCTGTTCTGAGCAGATTTCCCACTGATGAGAACATCTGTCTGTACTCCCTCAATTTTGCAATAGGCCTAACAATACAATAACAATATGCACATGGCTGAGGTGAACATTTAATAAAAGTAAAGCACCATCACAATACAAAGGAAAATTACAAACCTCAAGCTGATTGTGTGCATTTACCCGAAACAATGCTTTAAAAGCGTCTCCTTTCTGCCAGATAATATAGCCAAACCAAAAGCATAGAATTGAGCTCACAAGACCTGAAAATTCCATATACAAGTAGACATAAAGATGAATAAGAAACTATAATATGCAGTTTTAGCTAACCTCTAGTGCTTCATTAACAGCCTCAGTGGACCAATGCGGAGCAAAAAGTTTTCTCTGAGCATATTCCTCAGCCTGATGGGATGCATTATCATTCTTGTTTGTATATGCCCAACAAGAACCGTCATTGGCAACAGGGTCAGGACATGATCTCGACGATATTATTCTTCCACCAAGATCGGTCGGTGACAGAAGCTGACTTTGTGTGCTTCCTGGCACAGCTGATCCTGCTTCATTTATATGAATAGTTGGCATTGAACTGAACGTAGCATCGGATGCTCTTGGATCCAGCTCACTCGAATGTTGCAAGTCTAAACCCTGCTGCTTCGACGAAGAGCAGTTCATGGATGAGGTGAGATTCTTTACTTTGTAACCATTTTTCAAGCTATGTGTTGCTTCCCCACATATTTCATTTACAGAATTACAAGCTGTTCCATCAACATTTAACATAACAAAATCAAAGTCACGGACAAAAAGAGACACCAACACGAAAAATCAAAATGGCCCTATCATAACCAAAAACAACTACAAGTAATAACAGTGCTACTCTCAAATTTTCTCACATTTTGCAGTCTTATCCTTATTTTTTTACCAAAAGAAAGAGATTGTTTTCACGACTCAAACCTGTGACCTCCAGGTCACAAAGGAATAACCTGTTACATCAATATACAAAAACAAAATAGGTTTTTCAATGATTTTGAAGATGATTTTAGAGCTACTAAAGTTGCAAATCATAGTCCGCTGTCCGCATAATTAGTCAGCAGAAAGAAGAACGCAGCAACCAAACAGACCCTTAAAGCATCTCCAATGGAGCACCATTTTGGTGTCTCTAACCTAGGAGTGTGGCAAAACGAATCAACGAATCGAATTTGTATCGAATCCTAAACGAATCGAATCAAAATGTGATGGATTCGAATTCGATTCGTTTATTAAACGAATCGAAAACGAATATTCATTTAGTCATGATATTATTTAATAAAATAATTTACCATACTTGATTTACATTAATTCTTTATAAATATATACATATGAAATATGTAATTAATATATTTACTAAAAATACCTCACCAAATATCGAAAATATTACTTTTTTTTTTATGGTAATTAGCCATAATTTTTCGAATCTTAATTGAAAAATAACAAGAACTAGTAAATAAAAATAATAAAACGAATCATAAACGAATCAATGAGCTTAAATTCGTATTCGATTCGTTTATTAAACGAATCGAATCGAATTGTGTCATTTATTAAACGAATCCATTTTTTCAAACCCGTATTCGCTTTAAAGCGAATCGAATCGAATCGAACGAATAAACGAATCCTAACCCAAATTGCCACCCTTACTCTAACCTAGCACCGAAATACAATTCCCAAATAAAAATCTGTGCTATGAATAGTGTGACACCAAATTTTATCACTTTCTGAAAATCCCTATTTCACCGTTACGAGTTTAACAAGCAATTTTATTCCTTAATAATTAAAATTCATAAATTTATTATTATAATAAATATATATGCTGTTGGAAAGAGCAGACCTTTAAAATGAAAATATATATATACACACACGGTGAAGTTCAGGTTCACAACTTATCGCCTACATAAAATCCACATTCAGCTACGAGACATAAAATTTTTTTATCTTTGTCTATCTTTACTGTTCACATAAAATTTATATGAAACTGACTTGAGCCTGAACATATATATATATATACATATACGCGCATAAATATACAAAAAAAAAAATTTATTAAATAATAATTTAATTTATTGTTATTCTTTTATTAATTTAATTCTTCAAATAATTATTTAGAATTAAGAACAATAATTTTTATAAAATATTAATTAAATTAAAATACTAAAAAAAAATTTAAAAAAACAAATAACAATATAACAAAAAAAATATTTGCCAAAGAAACATTTAATACTTTCAAAATTAGATTTTGAACATTTGTGAAATTAATTTAGTAATTCACAAAATTAGATGATGAATATGTTTAGAATTTTTTTTTTTTTTTTTATTAAAATGGTTTCATTGTAATGTTGGGGATATTGTTTTTTTTTTTTCGCATTATTATTATTGGACATTATAATTATAAATAATAATAATATTTGTAAACTAAATAAATAAATTAATATTGTATTTATGCTAATAGAAAATAATGTTCATTATATATACTATTTATACCAATTCGGTGTAGAATATATATTGTTTGGAAATGCTATTATACAGTTTGTCACAAAGGACAAATCATAAAACGACAACAAAGATCATGAAACGCGCGAATGTTTCAAAACTCGCGGTAAAAATATCCATTTGAATTAGTACTTTAAAAAAAAAAAAAACAAAAACAGACAGTAAGTAGAGTACCAGAAGAATTCTTATTGGATCGGCGATTAGATCGGCGATTCCTCTCCTTCTTTTCTAATCGCCGATTCCTCTTCTTCTTTTCCTTATCAGCAACCTCATCAACCACCGCAGGTTGAGATTGAGACTGAGACTGAGACTGAGATTGCTTAGCGCTGCTTCCTCCTCTCATGATTTAACCAACAAACTTAACAAAAAAAGAATTAGATCAGAAGGAAGAAGCATGAATTCAATTGAGATGTTATTGAAATGATGCTAATTGCTAAGTGAATCTTGGAAAAAAAAAATAATTCGAAAATGAAAACAAAGGGGAGAAGATAAATAGAGGGGTTACAAAGAAAAGGACGTGATGATTGGTCGGCGTAGACATTAGGCGCCGACTCTCTCGATTCCTTTGTCTTTCTTCCCTCTTTAGCTTTTCCTTTTCTCTAGCTTTCTTTTTTCTTTTTTCTTTTTTATATATTTTTGCAATTGAGTGTTGGGGTCGATGGATCTTACGCCACGTGTACTGTTTCTTTTTGAGAAATTATTTTATAACCCGACCTCACATAATATAGTGGTAGAACCGTAGAAACACCCACACATATGATTATGTGTGATGATTTTTTTTAATGAAAATTATAATTAATCTTAAATGCTTAATTTTAAAGTTCCAAATTGAGATCCTAAACTTTATTCTCTATCTTTTTCTTTTAATTCGTCTTTAGCTATTTTTGCCTACTCCATGATTGAGATTATTATTATTATTTAATTTATATTATGATGATAATTCACAAATAAATCTTTTACTTTTAAGCAAAGTATAGTAAATATCTATCGCATAATCAATAGAAATTTATTAAAAATAGCCCTATTTCTTATCATTTATTTTCTCTACCTCTTAATTTATTTCCTCTTTAATCATAAGATTTTAAATTTTATTTCTCTTTAATCATTTTTTATTACTCTTTATTTTTTTTTTTTGGACTAATAAAAGATTTGACATAATATTTTCTCCCTTTTACCCTTATTAAAAAAAATTAAATTAGTATTCACATGAATATTTTTTTGTTTAAGAAAAAGGTGTGCAGCACAAATTTTGGGTTCATTATCTCATATTTGGACACTGTATTTTGAAAACACTTATTTTTATTTTAAATATATACTAAATATTAATTCATTTATGGTTTTTTTGTATGTTGATGAAACCACATATATTCACATTGTAATTATGCCTAAACAAATACATATTCAGACATACACCTAATTGACAGACTATAGGTAAAAAAAATACAATCACAATGTGACTGATGTTGAAAATGTGATTGTACTCAATATGCATGAGGATCGGTAATGTGACTAATGTGATTGAGGTAACATATGTGATTGAGATAACTAATGTAACTAGTATTACAATATGATTGAGAGTCGTGGCAATGTGACTGAGTGAGAAGCACCTATGACTAAATTATCAGTCACCAAACTGAAAGTCACATTCTTACTACGGGTAAAAATATGACTATAATTCAGTTCTTTGTGTTTTTAGTAAAATATTATTGTGACCGCGCTCAATATAATTTATAAATTGATGATATGTAATTTTTTATGAAACACTTTATATTTTGAGAGATATTTGTATTTTAAACTATAGTGGAAAAAAAATTTAAAACACACCCCTGTAGGAGCGTGAGGCGTGTCTAATTTTTTTTATTTTTTTATTTTTTGTGTGTTAGTTCCTTGTCCCTTTTGATAATTTCACACACATAAGATTAAATTTTGCTTGAGTTAAATAATAAAAATCGCTATAATCAATCATTTAAGTGTTCTGGGATTGTGTTTATATCATAAAATAAATGTGCATATGTAGTATTATCTTATTGAGATATGTCAATATATTTTATGATCTAGAAAACAAATGAAGTATTTTTTTAAAGGAATAAAATAGAAAATATGCGTATTACTTTCAAAAAAATTTTATTTCGTAAAAGATTTTCACAAATAATTCAATTATATTATTATTAGTAGCGACTATTATCACTTCAATTGTGTATTTATTTTGTATTTATTTTTTTCATGCATGTGTGCATCAGTAGTAGAAGATTTTCTGCCAAATATTTAAATACAGATCATTTAGCCTTGTATATATTTAATGTGCTAATATAAAGTTAGTTAATGTTGAAAACGCGCAAGACCTTATCGGGTGGCAGATTAGCGCCTAGGCGGTGCCTAAATAATTCTTTAGTAGACAGAGAATTTAAAATTAGAGTTTTAGGTTAATTTAGGGATTTTTTATTTTGAACAAATTTAGATAAATTGATCTTAGGAAATGTTATTTAAGTAATAGGAAAAAAATTTAGATGATCAATTTGGTGAAAAACCAATCAGAATTTAAGCAATTAGGGTTTTTTCATAAATTAGGGTTTATGTCTTGAATTTTTTTTTAAAAAAATTATTAGATAGAGAGTTACTTTTTGTAAAATTATGGTTATAGCTAAACTCGGCCACAGTTCGGGTTCAGAATCGAAATCGAATCAGATGGAACCGTAAGATTATGGTTCCATCCGATTCCGATTCTAAAAACGGAACCAAACTGAAACTCATTTCGGTTTGGTTATAGTTCCACATAATTTGAAACCGTAACCTTAAGGTTCGGTTCGGTTCTGGTTCCGTTCCTTATTTTTAGAGGAAAAAAAAAAAATTAGTTTGGTTCCGGAACCGAACCGAACGGTGACCATATCTAGTTGTAGTTAAGGTTGGGATATGAAAATCGGTGCAAATAGGATTAGAGTTTCAAAATCGGTTATGATCAACGACGACTTTTGACGATGAAATTGCCATAAAATGGATTGGGAACGCTGGCCATGTTGACACACCGCCTACTCCTCTAACTATTTGGGGCTAGGCACAGCAGTTATGGACCGTCGAACAAATATGTGTCGCTTAAACGCGGGGTTTAGATCATTTTAATTGTAAAGGATGCAACCTCATTCATTTCAATTGAGTTTAATTTGGTTTGTTTTTTCAAGTTATTAGGAATGCCAACTAACCTTTTTTATTTCAATCGATTCAATAAAAGTCAAATATAACTGATGGTAAATTTTTTTTGGCAGGTCTAAAGATCCTTATTATATATAAATAAATAAATAACCCGAAAGGGGGGAAAATATGTGGATTGGAGACTACTTTTTTCGCAGGTGCATGATAAAGTTCAATTAACATCATTGGCAAAAGTAAAGTGTATTAAAAAACAAAGTATGTTTGGTCTTGGAACCTTTATATAAATCTAATATCGATTTGATTTGTATTTTCAAGTATGAAATTAGGTATTATTTTTGGATATAATATCTTTTTTTTCTTATGATAAAAAATATTCATGAAGTATATTATAAAAACATAATAAATATATTTGTCTTAAAACGGCATGTTTATTTGTATTTTTTTCCTTTAAAAAAGCAGGTTTTTATAGGATATTTTTATTATTTTTTCAAGTTGTTTAACGGGTAAATTAGGTCAACATGTCGTGTTTGTTTTGTGTTAAATTTAAGCTCACTCAAACACGACCCATAATTGTGTTAAAAATCAAAACTCTAACCTGACATGAAAGATAAATGGATTACCCACTAACCAGTTCAATACTAATTTAAATCAATTTAAATAAATATCTCTTGTTATTCCATTTAACACAAATTACACATATATAATATATATCCCTACTAAAATGATTAAAAAAAGACATAATTAAGTTTTTAATAATATCAAAATACACATAATGAAAACTTAAATTAAAAAAAAAAGGAATATATTAAAATTAAAATTATGAAAATCCATAATTTTAAAAAACCATCAAAGTCCGTTCAAAATAGTACACTATCAAAATTGAAGTGTACTTAAAATTCAACAAAATAATACATCCTAAAAAATGTCTATCCTTTATAAAATAGAGAAAATCATGCCCAATATTTTGCATGTTGATTATAAGAATTTATAAAATAATTTTGAAAAAGATAAGTACATATAATCGTGTTATAAATGAGTTAGCAAGTCAAGAACTTAATGTTAGGGAAAATATTATGGAAGCGTGTCGGTGGGTGAAATCAACTTTTAAAATTTTTTTAATACAATAAAATAATCGGTATCAAATACCTATAATTTATCTATATTTCACCCATATCATTCATTAATATCAAATAATAAAAAGTAATTACGCAAAAGGACTTAAGGTAAAATTTTCGTAAACACTTTTCGTGATTACACGTTAACTGCTGATCAATTCACCAAATCGATTGACTAGGATATCTGAAAACTCGGATCATTTGTGAAACCTGACCAACCCACTGCTACAATTACATGTGACTGTAGCAGTGGTTGAATATGATAATTTTACAAATGATCATTTTACCCATAATGTTGAAAATTTTCAAAAAATATCCGGAATAATTCTAGAAATTTCGATAATTTTCTTACACACTCCTACAATACTTTGAGTATTGTAGTGACCGGCGTAAACACACACGTATAACGCAAGCGAACGTATCGTTCAAGTAGTATAAAAATATCGATCCCACGAGGACTTAATTCCTACTGTTGTTATTAATTATTGAATCTATTTATTTACAAATATCTAATTGAGGGTGAAGAGAATGATTGCTTGATTGATTTGGTTGATTGTAGTTTTGCAAAATAAATAAATAAATAAAAATACAAAAGAAAATACTAAGGAAAATAACAAAAGACACAAAGATCTAGGGTTGTGAATCTTTCTAATATCTTTTAAAAGATGAAGTGATTATTTTATGTTTGTGTAATAAATCAGTTTACTAACCTGGAACACTAAATTATGCAAAAGCCTATGTCGATGGTCAGACGCAAATACCCAGTTTAACCCAATTGAACCATATATCTATGTCAACCAAATTATCTGGATTCATTAAGTTTAAGTTCCAATTATGGCTACCCCCGCTCGACATGTATATGTCTATCATGTAAGTAAATCTATTAAAAGGTTATCTATCCTCAAGGAAGATTGTGGGCTATTAAGTCTAAGGCTGAAACCTAAAATCCATATGTCTAGTTCATTTTAGATTTACCACATAAATCTTATTGGTGATCAGACAACAAGAAGCATTAAGCTTAAGACTTAATAAATAAACCTTTAAATTATCCAAACTATAAAATAACCCCTTATAAACCGGTGATATTAGAATTCATCACAACCTCAGATAACTAACGCATAACTAAGGCTAGTAAAAACTTAAATAAAATAAAAGACATAAAGTAAAATGCTGAAATTAAATTGCTGAAAAGTAAATGCTGAAAGTAAATTGCTGAAAAGTAAATGCTGAAAGTAAATTGCTGAAAAGTAAATGCTGAAAGTAAATTGCTGAAAAGTAAATGCTGAAAGTAAATTGCTGAAAAGTAAATGCTGAAAGTAAATTGCTGAAAAGTAAATGCTGAAAGTAAATTACTGAAAAGTAAATAAAGTAAAAGTGCAATAAAAGAAAATGCTGAGGTAAAAGGATCCACTTTTATTACTTCTATTTTAGATATCTCCCTTAATATAATATATTAACTTTGCATGATAATTACCAACCAGCCATATAAGCGGTATCCAGATTAAGTCAAATTAATAATTAATTACCAACCGACCAATCAGGCGGTATCCAGTTTAGTCAGGTTAAAACCAATTTAAATAATTACCAACCGACCAATATGGCGGTATCCTCGTTAAGTCAGGTTTTAACTAGTCTATATATTATAATTAAGGGAGATTAATCTAAATATTAGTAATAAAAGTTTTACCTTTTACCTCAGCAAAGGGGAATTACCTCCTCATTATTGAAAAGTAAAAACTGAAAATTAAAGAAAGAAAAGTAATGTGCGTAAAAGTAAATTACGGAAAGTAAAAACTGAAAAGTAAAGAAAAGAAAGTGCGAAAGCGGAAATTAATTACTAAAAGCTGTAAATAAACAAACAAGATACAATCTTCTTAGTATTCTTAAAGAATTCCTTAGAAGAAATTATATATTTTACAAATGAAATGGCTTGGTATTTATAGGCAAAATTTTGCCTCCATCAAATCATCCACCAAATCAATTATTAATTGCTCCACTAATTGCTCCACCAAATCCATTATTAATTGCTCCACTAATCTCTTATCATGTTTGGTGATGATTTGATAATTTTTATTATTTATTTATTAATTATTTTTTTGCTTTGAAAATGATTGAAAGTGACTTTAATAATTACACACAACACACTTTTGGATGGTTCATCAATTTCGGGTATGAAATCTTCAGAATTCGAAATTATTTTGTCTTTCAAAGCTGTAGATCTTTGAGTCTTCATTAATCTGGAACTTGAATCAGCGCAATTCGATATTGGAGTAAAAAGTTATGCCCAAATTACGAAAGATGCACAAAACTGGAATTTCCAAAACTGCACTTCGTTAAAACGCCCTTTCAAGTTTCCAATCTCCAAAATTAATATGTCAAGTCCAATTTTTGCCCTTATTTGACCCATATTTCGTCCTAAATGATTTCATTAAGTCCCAATATTATTTTATCTACAAAATAAACTAAAACATATCAAAACGTTCATCAAACCCAAGAAACTAAATAAAATATTAAGTAAAAGGGGCGGTAAATATTGATATATTTTCTGCTCATCACACCCCCAAACCTAACATTTTGCTAGTCCTCGAGCAAAACAACAAAATAAAATACAAGAAACAATTAAAATTAAACTAATCCACTTTCGTAGGGATCACGGTTGCATTTAGCATATGCAACAAGCCTTTAAACCCCTAGGTGTCCCTAGTGGACAAGTTATAGTCTCGTGAGGGCTTACAGCAACGATACCCACAAACGTTTTACAAAAGTAAAAAGATAATAAAACTAATGCACACAAAAGCAAAAAGACAAGAGAAAAGAGAATAAAGAAGTTAGTGACTAATCATGTGAAACTTCTACTCCAAGTTACTAGTTGTTTTTCTTCTTTCTAAATTACTGAATAAGTAAATTCTCCGATTATATTTACCATTCTCCATATGCACAACCGATAAAATATTAATCAACTCATTTTTGCCCACAACAGTCACAAGTGCAGTTGATAAGAGAGTAATATTTTTGTCCTAAAGTTTTATCAGAATTCACATCTTTTTGCAGCAATGGAATAATTTTTCTGATTTTTTTTTCTTTGATTTTTGATTTTTTTTTTGATTTTTTTATATACAATATCTTCCGTCTATGTAGCGAGTGTTGGGTCGGTGGCTCCCAAACCAGTTGGCTTTAGGGCACCAGGTGTTAAGACACCCCTATGGACTTAATTACTCAGACTTCAGATATATATATTTTTGCAGCATCTTTGATCCATTTAGCGAGCTTTGGGCCAGTGACTCCCAAACCAGTTGGTTTTAGGGCACTAGGTGTTAAAACACCCTTACAGACTTAATAACTCGGATCTTAGATTTTTTTTTTACTCCATCACTTTTTGAGATGCTTCCTCCAATTAAACTATAACACTGAATATTACAAACTTTTCAATTTTAGCTCATGTCCGTATGTTATTATGCATGTTGATAATATCTGCTAACTGAGCATATGAAGATCCATTTTAGTCAGTTTTATAGAGAATTTACAAATTAAATAATTTAAAAGGAAATAAACAAAAATTAACTTGTTTCGAATAGGTTTGAGATACGTCTTAGGAGTGGAAACTCCTTACTTAGCTATCTCTTACCAATTTCACCTTTTTAGTCAAAATAAAAACACAAAAACGCAAAATATTTTTGTAATTTTTGAAAAAAAATCAATTTTTTTTTTGCATTTTTCGAAAAATTTTGGACTAAAAATAAAAACAACACACAAACTAAAAACAAGGTACTGATCAACTAATTCCCTCCCCCAAACCTAAATGAGACATTGTCCACAATGTCTTAAACAGTAGAAGAAGAGTTTAGAAGATAGTACCTGGTTAGCTGAAATTCTACAGGAAATTAAAGGTTAAGATCCAGATTAATCCGACGCCTCTTATCACGATCGTCCTCGGACCAATTTATCTTTGAAAGAATAGGATCAACTTGTGGTTCATAGGCTATGAGTTGATCAATTAGATCTGGAGCAGTTCTGGCAGTGTAAAGGAGTTCTTTCATAGGTTTTGACACAAAACCCATTTCTCCGGGCATCATCAAGAAACACACAAAGAAAATCATAAAAGCTATCAACGTTAAACAGTCCAAGCGGTTTCTGGTGTATGTTCAGGTTCGCCCAAGATACACTATAAAAATTTCCTTCAATGTGCCCAAGCCACCTGGCAAAGCGATAAAAGCATCAGCACGGTTAATCATTTCTACCAGTCGTTCAGACATACCTGGCACGATCAGTTCCTCTCCGTTTGATGATCCAATAAGATTTGTCTATGCCAAGGGTTTTGGATGATTCCCAAAACTTGACTGCCTTCTTCCTGTACAGCCTTTGAAACGATCCCCATAAGTCCAAGATTGCCCTCGCCATATATTAAGTGCATATTCCTTGCAGCTAAGACTCGACCCAATTCATGTGTTGTTTATATGTATTGTGGCTTAACACCAACAATACTACTACCAAAAACACAGATGTTTTCTCAACTCGTCTTCTCGAAGTGGCTTCCATTTTTTTTTATGTATTTCTTTCTCAAATCAGGATGCCTTTCAAAGTGCAATGACAGGCTGATTTTATAGTACCTGAAACGGGTGAGTAATAATAGCACTAGTATCTTCCAGAGGAAGCTTATTAGCTAAACAACAAAATGAATCGTGAAAGGTCAAAAAGTCTGGATCCTGTCTATGAAAATAAAGATAATTACAACAGAAAAGCAAATCAAAGCAATAATTAAGGCAACGGAATTGTGTACGCAATACGCCACTCGCTTAGTATAAATTCATTAGGATGCGTCTCAAGAATCCATTCCTTACTCAGCCATCGCTAATGAATTAGCTTTCATTTTTGCCAAACACCATTCCTTCTGTCTAAAAATGCTCCGTTTGTGCTTTTCCCTACAAAAATAACACACAAAATTAAAAAATTCTACAACATGTATACACAAAATATAAAACAGAAATTACAACAATTGCATGGGTTGCCTCCCTGCTAGCGCTAAATTTTTTCTTCTTCAGCCAGACGTGACTGAAATTCATCTGTTAAGGAGGTTTCAATGTCGTTTTAGATGTCCGATCAAAGACAATCCGTGAGCGTTGCTTTTGAAGGGTCTCTTCCAACGGTAAAGTGGCAAAAAGAGTTTTGTCCCATTCAGTGCTCGTGCCACCTTTTTGATCTTTGTTGCTTCAGTGGTTCCTGAAAAGAGAGAAAGAAAATCAGGAGGTCTCGTATGGTGCTTGACTTTGAATGAAAATTCCATTCTCTCAAGCTTCTGGGGTATCTTCGAATTGTACTCCTCAAAACAGTGATGTTTCTTCTGAATTCACTGGATCTTCAATTTTGTCTTACAATTGCTCCTCCATTTGCTCTGTTTCTTGCTCCACCTTTTCTTCACAGATGTATTTTAAAATTTCCGTATTCAGCTCTTCATCTGTTATTGTGAAATGCATGCTTCAAAATTATCAACCTGAGGATGAAAAGAAATGTCAGATTTTAGGTCTTCTTCCTCTGATCTGGATGAAATGATTGGCTCAGGTAGATCTTCTTCAAACATCATTGCAAAATAGTCTCCAAGATCTTCATTTTGAGGATTGAAAGTTTGATCCTCCGTTGTTGGTGCAGTTGGTACAAATAGATCAGCTTCATCCTCGTTAGAATCAGAATAAAAAAAAATCAAATCGAGACTTTGCTGGTTCGGGCTCCTGAACTGATACCTCTGGTTGTTGATACTGCTCAGCCTCCTCCTCTGTTAAGGTATCATTGTGGATCTCTGGGTACTCGAAGGCTTCATCAGTGTCATCTAAAAATGCTTCTTGAGGTATGATGTTCTGGTTTTCTGTTAATTGTCTCATTTGATCTGTCATCCTCTGAATGAATTCTGATTGTCTCTGAATTTGTGCATCTAATTGAGCTTCCCGTTCTTCGAGCCAATCTTTGAGCATGTGAATCAACTGATCTTCCTCTGATGGTTCTGATTGTTGATGGAAATCGAACGTAGATGGTGGATAAGATGGAAAATGTGATGGTTCTTCGTACCTTGAATGATTCCAATAATTTTGCCATTCTGAAAGGTATATACATTGATCGCTCGGGTGGTTACCATCACAAATTACACATCTTCCCATTTCATTCTGTTGAGCAAATGTAGAATTGCTTGATTCTGACATCCAGTGATAGTTGTTGGGCTGGACAACAGGCCTCAGAAAACCGGACTGTTGCTCCCAGATTTGGGGTGTATCTTCTAGTAAAGCTCGTGATCTTTCAATCTCCCAATAATGTTCCATTTTTTCAATCACCTGAAAACAAAAGAAAGAAATAAAAATTACAGATAAAAATAAAGAAAATTAGATACAAGTAAATTAGATAGCTTCAAAATTAATAACTCAAGAAAAATAAGTCCCCGGCAACGGCGCCAAAAACTTGACCGGCGTAAACACACACGTATAACGCAAGCGAACGTATCGTTCAAGTAGTATAAAAATATCGATCCCACGAGGACTTAATTCCTACTATTGTTATTAATTATTGAATCTATTTATTTACAAATATCTAATTGAGGGTGAAGAGAATGATTGCTTGATTGATTTGGTTGATTGTAGTTTTGCAAAATAAATAAATAAATAAAAAGACAAAAGAAAATACTAAGGAAAATAACAAAAGACACAAAGATCTAGGGTTGTGAATCTTTCTAATATCTTTTAAAAGATGAAGTGATTATTTTATGTTTGTGTAATAAATCAGTTTACTAACCTGGAACACTAAATTATGCAAAAGTCTTTCTCGATGGTCAGACGCAAATACCCAGTTTAACCCAATTGAACCATATATCTATGTCAACCAAATTATCTGGATTCATTAAGTTTAAGTTCCAATTATGGCTACCCCCGCCCGACATGTATATGTCTATCATGTAAGGAAATCTATTAAATGGTTATCTATCCTCAAGGAAGATCGTGGGCTATTAAGTCTAAGGCTGAAACCTAAAATCCCTATGTCTAGTTCATTTTAGATTTACCACATAAATCTTATTGGTGATCAGACAACAAGAAGCATTAAGCTTAAGACTTAATAAGTAAACTTTTAAATTACCCAAACTATAAAATAACCTCTTATAAACCGTGATATTATAATTCATCACAACCCTAGATAACTAACACATAACTAAGGCTAGTAAAAACTTAAATAAATTAAAGACATAAAGTAAAATGCTGAAAATAAATTGCTGAAAAGTAAATGACGGAAAGTAAAATGCTGAAATTAAATACTGAAAAGTAAATGCTGAAAGTAAATTGCTGAAAAGTAAATGCTGAAAGTAAATTGCTGAAAAGTAAATGCTGAAAGTAAATTGCTGAAAAGTAAATGCTAAAAGTAAATTGCTGAAAAGTAAATAAAGTAAAAGTACAATAAAAGAAAATGCTGGTAAAATGATCCACTTTTATTAATTCTATTTTAGATATCTCCCTTAATATAATATATTAACTTTGCATGATAATTACCAACCAGCCATATAAGCGGTATCCAGATTAAGTCAAATTAATAATTAATTACCAACCGACCAATCAGACGGTATCCAGTTTAGTCAGGTTAAAACCAATTTAAATAATTATCAACCGACCAATATGGCGGTATCCTCGTTAAGTCAGGTTTTAACTAGTCTATATATTATAATTAAGGGAGATTAATCTAAATATTAGTAATAAAAATTTTACCTTTTACCCCAGCAAAGGGGAGTTACCTCCTCATTACTGAAAAGTAAAAACTGAAAATTAAAGAAAGAAAAGTACTGTGCGTAAAAGTAAATTGCGGAAAGTAAAAACTGAAAAGTAAAGAAAAGAAAGTGCGAAAGGGGAAATTAATTACTAAAAGCTGTAAATAAACAAACAAGATACAATCTTCTTAGTATTCTTAAGGAATTCCTTAGAAGAAAGTATATATTTTACAAATGAAATGACTTGGTATTTATAGGCAAAATTTTGCCTCCATCAAATCATCCACCAAATCAATTATTAATTGCTCCACTAATTGCTCCATTAACTTCTCCACCAAATCCATTATTAATTGCTCCACTAATCTCTTATCATGTTTGGTGATGATTTGATAATTTTTATTATTAATTTATTAATTTATTTTTTTGCTTTGAAAATGATTGAAAGTGACTTTAATAATTACACACAACACACTTCTGGATGGCTCATCGATTTCGGGCATGAAATCTTCAGAATTCGAAATTATTTTTTCTTTCAAAGCTGTAGATCTTTGAGTCTTCTTTAATATGGAACTTGAATCAGCTCAATTCGATATCGGAGTAAAAAGTTATGAACAAATTACGACAGATGCACAAAACTGGAATTTACAAAACTGTACTTCGTTAAAACGCCCTTTCAAGTTTCCAATCTCCAAAATTACTATGTCAAGTCCAATTTTTGCCCTTATTTGACCCATATTTCGTCCTAAATGATTTCATTAAGTCCCAATATTATTTTATATGCAAAATAAACTAAAACATATCAAAACATTCATCAAACCCGAGAAACTAAACAAAATATTAAGTAAAATGAGCGGTAAATATTGATATATTTTCCGCTCATCATGTAGCAGTGGTCAAAAAACTATAATTTCACTAAATTATGATTTTGTTCCAAATGCGATTTTTTGGAGAAATTCTTAAAACACTTCCGGAATAATTCCGGGAATTTTTCATACCCATTACCACACATCTAATTTCATCCACAACACTCCAATTTCACCAAATCAATACTTTTGAATTTATTAAGTTATGCTAATCCAAATCTTCATCACCAATTGAGAGTTAACCACCATTAAGTAACTCAAGAATAAATATACATCACCAAGGAGTGGCTCAAGTAACTCTAGAATGATAATTTGGTGTTCTATACCTTAATTAGCCTAATTAGTTTTACACATACAAATCAAGGCTAACTGATTTGGTTTTTATCATTTTAAACACATCAAATAATTATGGATTACATGTATCTAATTAGGAACTAATTGTAAACATTTTACAACATAAAGGATAATAGAAATTACCTTATTTTTCTCACAAGTCTTTGTTTGAGCTTCTAATTAACCTATTCATGCTTCCAATTTGATCCATGACTAAACAAAATTAAAAGCCCTAATTTTTTCTCTCTCTTGAACCCTTTCAAGCATTAGAAAATTTTCAAACCCTAGATACAAAATGAGAGCTTGGCCGAATTTATGCTTAAATACTATGGAGGACATTTTGATCCTTTGACACCATTAAAATACATGGCTAAAATGGAATCACATGTGTGGGGGTTATTTTACCATGAATTCAAGCTTATCTTATAAGCTTTTATATTAATTAATTAAGAAAAAAATATTCTAACAATATTCTATAGTAAATTATTAATAAATTAATTAAATAATTATTCATTTGACATTTGTTAAAATTCTAATGTTTATATAATCAAATTATGTATCTATACAAATACACATTAGATACGAAAATGTCTCGGCATGTGTAATATTACGAATAATTCATATAATTCGTAATTAATTGTTTTAGTGTTTTACGAGCATATTTTATTAGTGAGACTCTCTAGGTTCAGGTATATCTATCACGGAACACATTCTGTGTCTATAAATTGCTTACTCACAAATTATGACGACCGCATATAACCATGATGAATCATATAAGTAGAGTTATGAGCATATCATATAGTCCTTATGTTATAGGTCATCTGAATCATACTGAACACATAGATAAGAACGTCAAATCTATGCTATTTACAATTGTGTGTGTAGTGACATATTCGTGACCTCTCAATCAATATTTAGAACTCGCTTCTAGAATATATTGCGGCCACATATTTTAAAGATCATGAAGTGGATGGCTAAATCTCGCACACGGGACTAACAGATCTTTTTTGGATATATCACAAAATATCATGGGCATCGGTCCACACCAACTGAACAGACGGAAATTTGGTCTAGAAAGACCAATGATGTTACTATTGTCAAAGTGTGAAGGATCACTCATACATTCATAGTGGTATCTTAACTCAAAAGACTTGATATGCAACTTGGCTCAGGAAGATTCCTATTGACGTTGATGTGCCATCTATTAGGATTCTTCCGTTGAGTTGTTTAGTGCTTATCAAAGAAACACCTATATATCTATACGGGTCTCATAAGACTCTCGGTTCATTGAGATAAATCATCGAAACAAGTTTTGATATACGACACACCGGTCTCAACGAATTTTACTAACTGACCCTTGTCAGCAAATCTCGACTAGGAACTTTTATTTGAGAATATACCTCTAGTAGTGTGTACTGCTTTATACATTCTCAAGTCTTTGTCTAAATTATATCGAATATATATATAAAAGACAAAAGATCATATCATAAAATAAATAATATTATGAAAAAAAATGAATGTTCGTATTCATAAATCGATTATAAATATGATATGGATTGTCGTTCAGAGCACCAACCCCAACATTTAAAATCCAAACCGACATAATTAACCTGGTTGACATGGGCCAATCCATTTAATAAAAATATAAAAGTTGACCACCTATATGTTACAGTATATAACGACTGCATAGGTTGCATGCATTCATTATAACCACACGTGGAGATCACATACATGTTACGAGGATTGACACAAGCTGGATGTATTATTTAATACAATTCTATTAGGATAGCTTTGATAGCTTAGATTTATTAAATATATAAGTGGATAACTTTTATATAACCACTAGTTGATAAAGAGTTTATTTTGATCTAAATTGTAAGGCTCAGGCCTATTTAATTCAAGAAAAGTGAAATAAAGAGCACTAAGAAATTATTCAAAATCGACCAGCATTGACTAGGATATTTAGGGTTCCTTGAACTATCTTAATTGGAGGTCCAGTACGCCTTGAAGTGTTCTAATTCATTCTCAGTTACAATAGGGAATACACGCGGGAACGATCCATTGGCTTTTCTTTTACAAAAGTTTGTTACGCATTCAACTTCTCACTAAACTCCAACCAACAAACTCTAAAGGTAGAATTATATCAAGAAATGCAAGATAGGGAGGAAAAAAATGGTAAAATACATGGAATAGATGTTCAATGCTATGACTACAATAATGGAAAACATGATAGAACGAATGATGAGTGGTAACCGTGAAGTACCAAATATGTACCAACCGTGAGACATCATCTTACAATAGGGAAAAGGGGATCCATATTTTCAAGAGAGTCAAATAATACAACAGTATCTAAAGTAGACTTTCCAAGATAATATGGATTAAAAGACCAAACATGATGGATTTGTAGAGCAAAATAATTTTTTTGAGTTTCAAACTAATGAAGAAGAAGAAGAAAAGGTCCCCAAACCCATATCACTTAAGAATTAGGACCCTCTCCTTATTTTTTCCCTCTCATTGTCTCTCTTTATTTTTCTAGTGCTATCATCTAATGACATGTGGCATACAATTCAATCTTAACCATATATATATTTTTTTGTATATGTCATATGTCACTATGTGATAGCACAATAAATAATAAGGAGACTTAAAAACAAGGTAAGGATCCTTGTTCCTTAGGAATTAGATGGAGATGTCCAATTATCATATCAATTATTGAAGGGGAAAATGGGAATTATTACGTAGCCGAATTTGTAAAGGAAACTACATCTATGTTTTGGAACATCTAAGTTTCAAAACCTTATTGGAGACTTAGTTATATTTAAAAAAAATAGGGACTGTTAGGGAGTACCAACTGGAGTTTGGAAGATTGTTAAGTCATGTAGGAAAGCTTTCGGAAGAACACCATTAGCGACATATTCTCGATGATTGATTTTGATGATGCAATAGTAGCGACTTCGACGCACATTCACAAGCATTACAAAACGATGTCGAAGCATATGAGATGTGAAGACTCAAGAGCTTAATGAAGAAAATCAAATGTAATCTTATAGCTTAGAGCTCTTAATGTAAGTGAGTTGATAATTCAAGTATTTTTAAGCTCATAGGATTCATATACATTCATAAAATACATTTTGGTCATGTGCATATTGTTTTAATCTTCAAATCTTGTGTTTTCTACACTATGACAGACACATCGGTCTCTGAACCGACATATCGGTGTCCCTTCTTTGCTTTAGGTAGTTTTGCATGCTCTCTGGAATCGACCTACCATACCGGTCAGTCTGAAGTTTGTATAGCTATTGGAACCGGGACGAACATATTGGTCCTCATACCGATTAGCTAACCGGTATATCGATCACGATATCTGTCAGTAATCTGGTAGGTCACATTTTATGCTCAATGATCAAATTGGATATAGCCATTTGAATTTGTAGGACCGGCATACCGGTCTCAAAACCGAGAGCTGGAGGCAGTTTTCACCTTCACTATATATTAAGTCTCCATTTCAATTTGCCAAGTTCTTGCACCTTATAATATTTCTTTAAAAGCAAAAACAAATAGAGAAATAAATCTTCCCATTCACATACTCAATTGATTATCAAAAATCACTACATATATCTTCATATCATTTTAGAGAGTTTGGATTTACTTGGGTTAGGAACTCACATATTTAATTTTCTTTATCCTTTGTGAGTATCCAAGTGATATTGTAAAACCTTCATATCTTAAATACTTGTGGTTGTGGAAATCTCTTGTTGAGTGGTTATACTCAAAATGATGATTTTTTTGTAAAGGTTTTGAGTGGGCTAGGAGAAAAAAAAACTATTGTGTAAAGGTTTAGAGTGAAGCTATGAACAAAACTATTGGTTTGTGAGTGAGCCACGTAAAACTCATAGCGTAAAGTGTGGAAGCACTTTTGAATAGTGGAAAGTTTCAACCACGACTTGGAGGAGCGGACATAGGCATTGTTGGCCGAACCACTATAAATTATGGTATCAATTTCTCTAACCCTTACTCTTTATTTATTATAAATTTTATATTATATTAGTTTATTATTTAGTAAAACTTGCTATTGAGTAAATTGATATTTGATTTAATGATTGCATATTTCTATTGTGGAAATTGAATTATAAGCTTATTTGATAAAGCTACTAACTAAATAGCTTAAAATCGTATAGATTTTTAGTTCCATATTATTTTATCACATACCTAATTCACCCTCTTCTCTTGGGTATATAGTTGCTCTTGTTTGAGTGTTTGTAGATAATTTCAAATGGTATCATACCTTGGACTTCTCGCAAATGACTTAACCATCCGAAAATATATCAAATAGCCTCTGTAAGCTACACAATGAACCATGTCGAGAGATTTTTGAAAAATAGATCTCCGTTCTACACCGGAACCGACTATAATTATCGGATGATGAGGATGTTGAACTACTTTCTTTCCGTTGGATGATGAGGATGTTGAACTACTTGGATAATTATTGGATCAATTTTGTTGGGGTTGGTGCTCAGAGCGCCAAAATCCCATTGTATTTCCTTGAAAATACTATTGTAAACGTTTTATTTTGAATAAAATGAGCAGTTTCTATAATATAATATATCTTCTTATATGATAAAGACGTTAATAGACCTTAGGATGATTAGTCATGATACAGTTGCAAAAACGTCACAACTGACATTGAGTTGTATCATGACATTGTCATTCTCAGACAGTTCCTGGTCAAGGTTTACACTACTTGGTCAGTAAAGTAAACCCATTGAGACCGGTACATGTCATATACTGGAATATATGATTCCAATGGTTTCTCAATGAACCATGAGCCTTGGAGACTCGTATAGATGTGTGGGTGTTTATAGCGAATAAACACTGAACGACTCACCGAAGATTCTTAATGGATGATACACCAACGTCAATAAGAATCTTCTCAGGTTGAGTAGCATTTCTGATTCTTCGACTTGAGATACCACTGTGGGAACATGAGATATCTTCCACACTTAGATGACAGTCACGTCACCGATCTATTTAGATCAGACCTTCGCCTGTTAGTTGGGTGTGGACAGATCCTCAGGGTGTCCTGTGTGTGTCGAGATAGGATCGTTAGTTAGATGTGTACAGAGCATAGGTAGTCCATATATGATTAGCAATCAGATAAAAACCATGGGCCCGTGGTACACTTTAGAAGTGAGTTCTAAGTGTTCTTTTAGAGATTTCTAATAGAGACGTCGACGGGATTATCCCTATAGATATTTGACGTTTACATCTATATCTTTGGGATATATCCGGATACCTGTGACGGAGGAATTAAACATATGCCATGACCTCGACCTGTATGATTCAGCGAGTTTATCCGTAGTCGTCATAATTTACGGGTGGGTAAATTATGGACACGAAATTAGATTTCGTGACAGATATGCTTGAATCTAGATAGTCTCACTAGTGAAATATACTCGTAGAGCACTAGGGCAAATTTTATGAATAATACTGATTATTTATAAGTCGTTTAAAGGTTAAACGAAAAATACATGCGATGAGACCTAAAAGTCATTTCCTAATTATTGTGTATTTGTATATAATGACAGATTTTATTAAATACACATTAATTAAATGTCAAATTGTGATATTTGACATATATTATAAATATATATATGCATTTGGATATTTAAAGTAAATATAATACATATATTTAAAATATTTATATTTAAATAATTAAATAATATTAATTGTTAAATAATTAAATTAATTAAAAATATAAATATCTTAAGTTTTGATATTTTAGGAGATGCTTTAAGTTGCTTTATTAGACTTGTTGAATTTTCATTAAATAAGTAATGATCAAAGATGTAAGTTGATTAAAGTAAAATTTAATGAAACAAAAAAAAATCTAGATATTTAATACTACACAAATTCGGCCAAGGCTATTTTGGTATAAGTATATATTGTTTTGTTTCATTTTATTAGGTTAAGGTTCAGAAGTTACCAAAAACAAACACAAAAGAGTTGAGAGAAAAGTTTGAAGACAAAGAAGAAAAGCTTGAAATACTTTGATTTTTGTAAGTCTTTCTTTAAATCTTTCAACTTAGAAAATATTTCTAACATGCTTAGCTTCAACATGTGTTGCTAGGATATTGTCTCTACACTTTTAGTTTGTGTTTTAATTGGTTATGAACATCTTTGAAAGATGTATGCATGTATGGTTTTAAAGTGAGCTTGAAATGGTTTCAATGGCTTACTTTTGATTATTTGATAATCATGTTGCCATTCTAGAGTTGCTAACCCACTCATTGATAACCTAGAATTTTTCTTGAGTTGTTTAATGATGGTGAGACTTGTTTGGTGTGGTAAAGTTTGAATTAAAGTGATGGATTAAATTGATTTGGTAAATTTTGTCAATTTGAAGAAATATAAAATTAGGGTTCTTAACCCTTTCCAAATTTGGAGATTTTCATATATGTGATGTATTATGGTGTGTCTATGATGCATATTAATTTTGAGTTGATTGGATTTGATCTTGGCATGTTTTGAATATAGAAGGACCAAATTACAAAAACTGAAAAATGAGGGGGCTGTTCGTCAATTAGCTAAAAATATGGGATTTTGTTGCAATCTGATTTTGATGTGTTGGACATGTTGGAAATCATTTTAGAAATGATTTAGAATCATCCAAAATTGTATTTGACAATTTTAGGACTAAAATGATCAATTTGTAAAGTTGTGGGGCAATTCAGTAATTACCAAGAAATTTGATTTCTTGTGTAAATTTCAGAATTTGATAATTGGGTAATTAAATAAATAAGTTTATTTAATTATTTAATTGATCTATGAAAAATTTTGAAATCGGAAAATTTTGATTTTCCGCGTTTCCGCTGCGTTACCGGATTTTCGCCATAAAATCCCCACAAAATGGTATCAGAGCGGGTCTGATTCTGGACACCCTAATATGATTATGCCTTTTAAATTCAATGTTTAATTTAATATTTACTTTATGCATGCATGTGTTTATTTAATTTGATTAAATAAAGTAAAAAACATCTTTTGCGGAAAATCCCTAATTAATAAGGTTCATGTTAATTATGTATTTGATGCATGTTACATGGTCCGTCTTGTCAATACGGTTTATGGATATCTTTTCTATGACTACATCCGAGAACGTGCCAAAGCTGTGAGGGTGTAGCCGATAGAAATTTATTTATGCCGGATGTATATCAGATACTAGATAAATTCAAGCGAAAGCAGAATCCTGAACGTGCCAAGCCGTCAAGGTTACGCAAGTAGCTTGAGTTTATCATTGACGAGTTTAACCTTGGTACGTCTCCTTGTGAACGTGCCAAAGCTGTCACAACGAGAAACGACCAGGACTGACAACCCAGGAGTCACTATTGAGTGATAGACAATGAGTTGTCTACCTGATGAATATACGTAGGCGAGAAAGTGCCAAAGCGGTGAGCTGAAATATATTCATGGGATCCACCTTTCACTATTTATATTTAATTTAATTATTAAATATTTGTATTCTGTTTGGGGATTATAGTATTGCATGATATAGTGGGAAATGCATTTTTAGATTAAAAATCCATGATCTAGTTAATGTTTTTGATATTATATGAAACTGCTTAATTTCTGCTAACCGTTTTTCGTAATCTATATGATAGATTTGCGATGGTGGCACAATCAACTGATCTGTTTGCTCGTATGTTGGATACGAATAACTTAAAGGCGCTGAGAACTTCGTCGATTGGGATTTGGATTTAAGGATTGTCTCTGATTCCGAAAAGTTAGGATATGTACTCGAGGGTCCGCTCCGCCTTGCTGTGTCTGAGGACGCAACACCGAAGGAACACCAAGTTTTCCAAGCTTGGAATATGATGATTTAAAAGTTAAATCATACATCTTAAGTTCACTGGCACCGGGACTCAAGAAACAATACTATGGCATGACAGATGCGTATAGTATGATGATGCGATTAAGAGAATCGTATATGAACCAAGAACAAATTGGTGTTCATAAAGTTGCGATGGAACTGTTCCATGCACGACTTGACGAGGGGCAAGCTGTGAGCTCGCATGTTCTTCACTTGATCGATTTGATCGAACAACTGAGGCAACATAATCTCCCCCTGAATGACATACTCGATAGGAGTGTCATTTTTGGTTCGCTCTCAGCTTCATATCGCCAATTCGTGATGTATTTCAACATGAATGGGATTATCTGTTCCTACCATGAACCGCATAAGATGTTGATCACGACAGAAGATGACCTAAGGAAGAGAGTACCGACTCGCCCTCCATCACTCTCTACTTCTTCCTAGGCCTGGCCAAATGGAAAGAAAACGAAAGCGAAGAAGAAGAAGAGTTTCGGTCTTCCACCGCAAGGAAAAATAGTAAAGCCCAAGAGGGCTTCCGAAGACAAATGCCATCACTGCAGCAAAGTCGGACACTGGAAAAGGAACTGTCCTGACTACATTGCCCATATAAGGAAGGAGAGAGCATCTACATCAGATATATTTATTTTTCCAGTTATTGATATCTCACTGGCTTGTGAAGCTGTTACATCCAGCTGTATTTTGGATTATGCTTGTCCTGTTCACATTTGCAATTCATTGCAGGTTCTGAAGGAAAGTAAGAAATTGAAGCCTGGAGAGATGCAGTTGCGTTTTGGGAGTGGAGACTCTCAGGATGCAATTGCAGTGAGAGTATGCAAGATCCCTTTGCCGAATGTGAGACTTTTGTTGTATGATTGCTACGTTGTACCGGGATGTGTAGAAAATATTATATCTCTTTTTGTATTAGATATAAAAGGTTATCATGTTAATATTAAGAACTGTTCTTTGTATTTATA
The DNA here is from genome assembly GCA_019454045.1 of Zanthoxylum bungeanum. Classification (NCBI taxonomy): domain Eukaryota; kingdom Viridiplantae; phylum Streptophyta; class Magnoliopsida; order Sapindales; family Rutaceae; genus Zanthoxylum; species Zanthoxylum bungeanum. The sequence continues at coordinate 28,421 of SKCR01041900.1, read as the reverse complement.
TGATAAACATAATATTCGGATCCTTTGTTGTCCAAATGAGCAAGGTCATTACACATTGCAACTTCTAGAGATATTTTGAATACTAGGATTAATAAACATAGTTTACCTGTTGTTAATAATACTGAACTATGGCACATGAGGCTAGGTCATATAGGCGTTAAACGCCTTACCCAATTGGTTAGGAATGGTTTGATACCAGATCTCACCATTGAACCCTATCCAACTTGTGAATCATGTATTCAGGGTAAGATGACCAAATACCCATTCTCTGGTGTTGGACACTGCGCCACTAACTTACTGGAACTCGTACATTATGATGTATGTGGTCCACTAAGTCAGACTGCTCATAGTGGTTATTCGTACTTCGTTACCTTTACCGATGATCTGTCACGGTACGGTTATGTCTATTTGATGCGATATAAATCGGAAACCTTTGAAAAGTTCAAAGAGTTCCGAAATGAAGTAGAAAAACAGACTGGTCAATTTAATTAAATGTCTTCGATCTGATCGAGGCGGCAAATATATAAGCAGTGAGTTCATGGATTATATGAAGGAGAATGAGATTCTCGCTCAATATACTCCTTCAGGTACTCCACAGCACAATGGAGTGTCTGAGAGGAGAAATCAGACTTTATTGGATATGGTCCGATCTATGTTGAGTTTTACAGATTTTCCATATTACAAGAGATCTTGCCTGATGAGTGGTAAATGTATCACTATTTCTCACTCATTTGACCTAATATTTTGTATAGTTTCTTGAGTTTTATGAATATTTTGATGTGTTTTGTGTTATTTTGTAGATAAATAAAGTTTGAGGACATTCTTGAGGTGATTTAGAGCCAAAACATTGAAAAAGAACATAAAAGGGCAAAATGGTAATTTGGCGCATCGCGACGCGCAAACCTTCGGCGTCGCAATGCCTAACGTGCGCCGATCCATGCCAAAATACGTCGGGGACACGTGTCAGAATCTGAGAAGTTTGACTTTGCTAAAGTGCGTCGTGCCACGTGTCAAATCACAACCCATCTGCTAACGTGCGTCGTGCCACGTGTCATCATCCTATGGTGCCGACAATCGCCATCGCCACGTGTCAGCCACGTCATCGCCACGTCAGAAAAAGACCGAGTCAATATTGCCACATCACTACCACGTCATCATCAACCAATCATAGCGCGCCATGTGTCACAATCCTACGGTGCCGACAATCGCCATCGCCATGTGTCGCCACATCACTGCCACGTCAGCTCAATTATTGAATTAATCATCCAAAATGCCACATCATCGGATAAGAATCTCGGTGGAACTAATCAGAGCGTGACACGTGTCGGTGTCGCGACGCGGAGACCTTATTGACGCCTATAAATTCAGCTCGAAATTTCAGTTTCAGATGTACATTCCTCTCTGTAATTCTCTAAATAAATAAGGATTTCGTATCTATTTTTCTTTTAATTTCAGTTTTGTAATTAATTTTTATTTACTTTCTGTAATAGTAATTTACTTTCTTTACTTTTTCAGTTTTTACTATTCAGCTATGAGGATGTAACTTCCCCATGCTATGGTGAAAGGTAAAACTTTTATTACTGCTATTTAGATTTATCTCCCTTAATTATAATTTATTCACTATTTAAAATTTGACTTAATGAGGATACCGCTATATTGGCCGGTTGGTAATTGATATTAAATTGGTTGTAATTTGACTAAGCAAGGATACCGCCTGGTTGGTTGGTTGGTAATTTACCGCCTATATGGCTGGTTTATGGACAAATAATGTTACCGCCTTAATGGCTGGTCGGACTTAATTTGACTTAATCAGGTTACCGCCTATATGGATGGTTGGTAATGTTATCACAAGTTAATATATTATATTAAGGGAGATATCTAAAATAGTAGTGGTAAAAGTAGATCTTTTAACCCTAGCATTTTATTTTATTGTAATTTTACTTTTCTGTATTTACTTTACCGCATTTACTTTTCATCATTTTACTTTATGTCTTTTATTTTAAGTTTTTACTAGCCCTAGTTATGTGTCGTAACTAAGTTAGTTATCTGGGGTTGTGATGAATTTTAATATCACCGGTTTATAATGGGTTATTTTATAGTTTGGGTAAATTATAGATTTACTTATTAAGTCTTAAACTTAATGCTTCTTGTTAACTGGCCACTAATAAGATTGATCAGGTAAATCTAAAATAAACTTTACAAAGGAATTTTAGGTTTCAGCCTTAGACTTAATAGCCTACGATCTTCCTTGAGGATAGATAACCCTTAATAGATTTCCTTACATGATAGACATATACCTTTCGGGGGGGGTAACCACAATTGGAACTTAATCTTAATAAATCCAGGTAATTTGGTTGACATAAACATATGGTTCAATTGGATTATATTGGGTATTTGCATCTGACCATCGACAGAGGCTTTTACATAATTTCATGTTCCAGGTTAGTAAACCGACATATTACACAAACATGAAATAACCACTTCATCTTTAAAAAGATATGGGAAAGATTCACAACCTGGATAGTTTCTTAATATGGAATTTAATTTAATTTAATTTAATTTTGAGCAATTTTATTTAGTTGTTTTTAAGTTTAAAATCATCACCATTTCAAATCAATCAATCAATCTTTTAGATACTAGTAATCATTTGACCTCATAAAATTAATAGATTAGGTATTAAGTCCTCGTGGGATCGATACTTTTTATACTACTTGAACGATACGTGCGCTTGCATTATACGCGTGTGATTTCGCACCGGTCATTGCCTTTATGGAAATTGAAGATGATGATTTCTTCATTGAGAATGCAAAATAAAAGGTATATGATTCCTCCGATTATGATGAATTACTTGATACTTTCAATTAATTATATGAATTATATGACTTGCTGAGAAAAAAACATAAATTGATCAAAAATAAACATTCATCCCTATTACGTGATCATGCGTCAATTGTTGAGGAAAATAAAATGCATGAAAAAGAAATTGTATGCTTGAAGGATTAAATTTTAAAACTTGAAAAGAGCATGTCTAGCATGTCATCTACCTCATCTAGCACAAATGAGTGCAACACCTTGAAGGATGAAAATATTGCATTAAGTAAAAAGGTTATTGATTTGCACTCAATAACAACAAAACTCACTTTGGGAGAAATTTTTTTTAAATTATTACTTAGTTCCCAAAGATGTGTATTCAATAAAGAGGGTTTGAGATATAGGCCTTACAACAAGCAAACTTATTTGAAAAATCCTTTTGTTAAGGCATCCATCTCTTATACACATGTTATTTTTTATGCAAATATCACATGTCATGCATGAAATAGGAAAGGGCATAAGATTTTTGATTGCATATACAAGAAGAAATTGAATGCACGGGTTCCCAAAGGAACCAAAATTAACCCTCATGGAACCAAGAAAATTTGGGTATCAAAATGTGCTTGAATGATTTGGGAAAAATGAATTAATGAGAAATGCAAATGTTCCCAAAAACTCAACATAAAGTGAGAAAAGAGCTCAATAATAAGAAAATCAAATGCAATCTCAAAAATGACCAAGTTTTATGGAAGGTAGATTTGTCACTTGATGACAATGCTAAAAGGTAAAATTTGTACTTACGGAAATATTGGTACCGTTTCCTCCACCTTACTTGAGTATGCTTAAATTATTGACATAATTGTGAACCATGTTATTGATTGGGCATTTTGAGTTAAATTGTATGAACGTATGTATGATTTACCTTATTTGATTTTAATTGGTTGATTTGAGCATTAATGAAACTCATTGAGTTAATTGATAACTTGTGTGAATCATTTCAAATGCTCAAAAATTAAAAATTGAGACAAAATTATAATATTTGCCTACATGATTTAATTATATTTATAATCACAATTGGTATCACTTTGAGTTTATTGCACATATATGACATTTTTGATTCTTTTGGATAATTTGCATAATGTTATGAAATGCATGAGTATTGATATCCTTTGAACGTTTTTGGCAAAAGGGAAATTAATCTTGAAAATATTTTACTTGATATTGACATATATGATCATTTTGAATACTCCATTGACTATGCCTTGCCATTGGTTATTATTAATTGAAAATGAAATGCATATATATTGGGATAACTTGAATGATTTTGATAATCTATACATGTATATTAGATTTATGGCAAAATGGGAGAAAATTCTAGTTGTGCATGTTTATGAACTGTATTATTATGTTTTTGTGAACATGTTATTTATATCTCTTAAGTGTTTAATCTTTGTTTCTCTATTCTTTTTTCTAATGGCAAATGGGGAGAGATAATAGAAATGAGATAAAAACTTGTGAAGACACACCCTCATGTTGAGGGGGAGCAAATTTGTACTAATGTGTTTGTCTAAGTGTTTATATAGCAATATTGAAAGGCAATTGCATGTTTATGGGGTGTTATAATCATCAATAAATTTGGAACTCTCAAAGTTCACAAATTTAAAAGTTGTCATCATAAAAAATGGGAGATTGGCGACATATTCTCGATAATTGATTTTGATGATGTAACGCTAGCGACTTCAACGCACTTTCACAAGCATTACAAAAAGACGTTGAAACATATTGGATGTGAAAACTCAAAAGTTTAATGAAGAAAATCAAGTGTAGTCTTATAGCTTAGGGCTCTCAATGTACGTGAGTTGATAATTCAAGTATTTTAAGCTCATAGGACTCATACACATTCATAAAATATATTTTGGGTCATGTGCATATTGTTTTAATCTTTAAATCCTATGTTTTCTGCACTGTGACGGGCATACCGGCCTCTTAACCGGTATACCGGTGTCTCTGCTTTACTTTAGGCAGTTTTACATGCTCTCTAGAACCAGACTACTCCATATAGGTCTACTATACCGGTCAGTATGGAGTTTGCATAGCTATTGGAACCTGGACGGATCATACTTATCCACATACCGGTTAGCTAACTGGCATACCGGTCATCATACCAGTCAGTAATCCGATAGGTCGCGCTTTATGCTCAACAGTCATATTGGATTTGGCCGTTTGAATTTGCATGACCAATATATTGGCCACTATAGACTAGCATACAGATCTCAGAACAGAGAGCTAGAGCAGTTTTCACATTTACTATCTATTAAGCTCCAATTTCATTTTTTCCAAGTTCTTGCACCTTCTAACATTTATTTAAAAGCAAAAACAAAGAGAGAAATAAATCTTCTCATTCACATACTCTCTTTATTATGAAAGCTCACTACATACATCTTCATATCATTTTAGAGAGCTTGGATTTACTTGGGTTAACAACTATATCTTTAATCTTCTTTATCCTTTTGGAGAACCCAAACGATATTGTAAAACCTTCATATCTTAAACAATTGTGGTTGTGGAAATCCCTTATTAAGTGGGTATACTCTAAATGATGATTTCATATAAAGGTTTTGAGTGAGCTTGTGAGATAAAACTCTTGTGTAAAGGTTTGGAGTGAATATAGGAACAAAATTTTTTATTTATGAGTGAGCCACAAAAAAATCATAATATAAAGTGTGGAATCACTTTTAATAGTGGAAAGCTTCAAGAGCGACTTGGGGGAGTGGACGTAGGCATTGTTGGCCGAACCACTATAAATTACAGTGTCAATTTCTCTAACCCTTGCTCTTTTATTTATCGCTAGTTTTTTTATTATATTAGTTTATCATTTAGTAAAACTTGTTTTTGAGTAAATTGATATTTTATTTAATGATTGCATATATTTATGTGGAAATTAAATTATAAGCATATCTGGTAAAGCTACTAATTAAGTAACTTAAAATCGTAAATATTTTTAATTCCGTATTATTTTGTCTCATACCTAATTCACCCCTCTTGGGTATATAGTTGCTATTATTTTAGTGCTTGTAGGTAATTTCACAGCTATGCTGTTTTATCAGCAGATTAAAGGAAGTCATCCAAACAAGTGTCCAAACAGCCGGGCCAAACACCTTAAGTGATGCAATAGGATTAGCTTGCCTCTCTAAAGCCAGAATTAATAACCAAAAAAATCTCCGTATTTGAACAAAAAAGAACAAAAAGTTTCCATAGTCTCTTTAGAAATCCACCAATTCCTTCTCCAGAATTAATCAGATCACGAGATAGAAGGGTCTATGTTTTAATTGTATAAAAAAATTGCTTCATGCCAAAGGTGTAAGAAATTATTTTTTGTTGAAAAGAATTTTCCTAATGAAGATGAAGATGAAACAATCGAATCTGTCGCAATTGGACCTGAGGAACAGTTACAAACAGAGGAACCACAGACTACCATGCACGCCATCATAGGCAGCCATGCAGCTCAAACAATACGGATACGCGGAAGAATAAGAGGCCACCCAATTCACATTCTTGTTAACACAGGGAGCACACACAATTTCATAAACTCAACAAAGTTAGCAATAATTAGGTTACAATCAAATGAAATAGAAGCATTCATGATTACAGTGGCTGATGGTAGCAAGTTATGCGGTGGAGGAATATATTGAGGAACACATGTTTCGTACGAGCTTCGTTAATCATGTCGGTATACGATTTGATGATATTAAAGAAAATTTTAAACTTTTCAATTTGATGATATTTCAAATATTTTGAGATATTATAGTCTTGTTTAAAGTTTTGGATTTGTATCAAGTAAGCCTTATGAACTCGATTTCATGATTGGTATATGTATGTATTTTCGAAAGACTTGGCATGTGAGGAGTGTAAAGAATATTATGAAGTTTGAAAGATTTTCGATATAAGTATAAGTACGGAGTGTTTCTTTGAAGTAATTAATTCGTTTGTTCGGACTGTTTTTTGACGACTAAGCAATCATAAATTTCCAATAGCGATATTAAAGGAATTTTGACAAATATATATATATATATATATATATATATATATATATATATATTTACATATATGACTACATATATACTATTTACAAAATTTATTATTGTTTGTATATGGTATGTGTGTTGTTACTTATTGAGTTTTATAACTCATACCACAACAGTCTACTAGTATTTCAGGTTGGCAACTAGATCGATCAGCTATACAAGCTTTTGGGAAGTCATGCTCGAGACGACGGTTCACCTAAGTTGCAATCAGTCACTCTAGAGTCATGGGAAGTGTGGTATAAGTCAATGAGTTATGTTGATTATGTTACAAGTCTTAATGTGTACGCTGTTATATATATATATATATATATATAGAAATAAAAGTTTTGATTTGTATGTGTAATTACGGGCACAGAACCCCTAAGTATTGATGTTGAGCATTGTTAATCGGTGTGTATCAAGATAGGATCTATCGGTCTATATGTGTATCATAAGGGGTTTAAGTATCAACGTTTATAAGTCACGATTCTTAAGACATTGGCCAAAGTCGCATTTATATCAGAAACAATGTTCTGATTAGTTATAAAGAATCATGGACATATCGACAATATGAGATGTGCGTCTTGGAGACTTGACGATGTAATCTTTGTTTCCTAAGCTCAACTCGGTAGCCTACGAAAAGAAATGATTGTCAAACATATGTGATGACCTCGACTTGTATAGTTCAGAAAGGTCATTCATTTTCTTCGTTATTTCAGAGGTGGCTGAATACGTACATATGAGCTAGGCTCATATGACAAACGTGTTGTAACATCCCCGATCCGGGAGATGTTACCGGCAAGGGATAAACTGTACTAACCCCATAAGCCTCTGACTCAACAAACATAACAATACTGTTACTCGTTCCTCTAATTAATATCATAGGTATGAGTCCATGGCCCAAATTAACAACTGAACATGTAAACTTAATTTTAATAACTGATTACATAAGAACATATGTATTTACAACGACTGACACATAATCAGGCACTAATATATGACATCTATTTGACCTGACTGGACTATTACTCTTATGACTTGAACTCGTGGACTCCATATCCTAGTGATTGCATCATTATCTGTCCTCCCGAGCTCATCCTCCGGGAATACCGTACAAAACAAGAAGACTAAGAGTGGGGGGGTTAGATCGTCGTACGATCTAAGTGAGTGGACGAAAAAAGCAACTGAAATACTTATATAAAATCATTTAGTTCTAAAACCAAAGTTTCAGAATTAAATTATATGGAAACTCTATTTCTAAAACTTTACTTTGAAAACTCTGTTATAAATATTATCTTTCTGATTTTGCTTTCGAAAATCTGGTTTCTGAAAACTGTTTATGATCTCTGATTTTCTGAAAACTGTTTACTGAAAATCTGATAACTGTAAACTGTAACTGTAAACTGCTATGTATCTGAAAACCTTGACGTATGAGGCGTTACGTATCGTTGTCCCCCCATACGCCTAACTGGAGCCAACAGTGCAAATCCATGACTTTGGGGCGTTACGTATCACCGTCCCCCAAAACATGCTACTACTGTCCCTGAAACTAGTGGTCTTGGGGCGTTACGTATCGCCGTCCCCAAGCCACAAACTAGAACTAGGGGTGCAGATCTATGCTACCCTCAAAGCTCCGAAACTAGGGTCTAGAGGCGTTACGTATCGCCGTCCCCTAGCCCTGAACTAGGATCTAGGGGAATCTAAACGTATCATTGTCCCTAAATCCTCTACATGTGCACATGTCCTCTGTCTATCAATTCCAGGCTATCTCAAGTTACATACTGGGGTGGGTTTTTCCCTCATGCCCCGAAAAACCATAAAATCATGCTTTGAAAATGTTTTTGACTCAATCAAAACTTAAATCATAAATTGTCATGTAATAACTATAATAAAATCATCTAACGCCCTAAAAGCGTGAAAATAAGTCTGATAAGAAAATACGAAATGAGAATCCAGTAAAAGAGAAAATATCCACTCATTGTTAGGAAGTTTGACTGGTATTGCTCACTTGTAGAGAAAACTATGATTCCTGCGATGTTATTTAACGAATAAACTAGGTTAGGAATGGACTAAAAAATACACTTTGGAAACAAGTTAAAATTTGTTTATTCTAGTAAACGCTATCACTCTGAGGGTATCGTACTCTTAACATGATGCAATATGTACGTACAAGTTGACACAAGACTTATAGGGTAGCCTTTAATGCATTCGGGTGGAACTGGAATGGTTTAAAACTGTTTTGGGTAATTTTTGATGTTCGCGTCACGACGCAGGCCAGGGCGCATCGCGACGCGCATCGTCCAGAGAGGTGCCCAAAATTTTGCCATGCGCGTCGTGATGCGTGCAGTCCAGAAAATCTTCACCATTTGCCTAGAACGCGTCGCGACGCAAGATGTTTTGCGTCGCGATGCAAGGCCAAAATTTATTCCTTAACTTCATCTTCTTATACTCAATTTAGACCAACACCTCTCCCAAACATCCCACACAAGTAAAAATCAACAATAAGCATCCAAAACATCCTCAAAATCATTCTCAACAATAATTTATATCCAAAATTCACAAAGTGGGTGTTTTTCCCACAATCATCAATTTCCTATCACTACAACCATATAAACATAAATTATTTTAACTCAATAATACTCATCAAAGCTTAAATCACCAAAACATATATATCCAAAAATTAGGTTAAAGTTTCCTTACCTTCTCTTTGTTGAATTCCAACATTCCTCAAAATCATTCATTGGTGCCATGCTACTCATTTCCTTCATCTTTCTTCTTCTTCCTTTCTTCTTCTTCTTCTTTCTCTTCTTCTCATTTCTCCCATTCTTCTTCTTTCACCACGTTTCTTCCATTCTCTTCTCATTTCATTCTTTGTTTCCATTTTTTTTTGTATTTGTGAATAGTGTGTCCTTTATATACTTGGGCTTTTTAGATATTTGGATAATTGGAGAAAAGTGTGGAAATGAGTGGAAAGTTTGAGAATCTTCCAATTGGACCCGAAATAACTATTTATCTGAATTTTGACTTACATTTTTGACCTATTTCTGGTCCGAATTTGGAACACTATTTAACGTTAAAGTTGTAGATCTCGATTTTATCTTTCCAATGATATAAGATTCATAACAATCAGAATTCGTATGAGAAAGTTATGGCTCAAATACTATGGGCTATTCGTAGTGGAACATCATAGAATCCCTCATCGAAGTTTCGAAGAATTTACTGTTTAACCATAAAGTTATTATGCGAATGTATATATGCTCAGATACAAATTATATTACATAACACTCATCCCTCGGTGTAACAATACTAAAGTCAAGGGGCCAACTGTAGTAAGGACCTCCGGTCGTTACAAATTATCCCCCCTTAAATATGATTTATCCTCGAATCCTCTTTAAATTTGGGATTTTGTCATAGATCACAGGCTCAAACTGACTACATACTCATCTGCTTTTATCCACTATTTCGTATCATTCTTCAAATATGCCACAAGATACTGTGACGATCATATTTTAACTTGTTGGTGAGAACTCTTATTTTGCTGTAACTATTTTGTATCATTGGGGCTTCTCGATGACTTAACAATGAAGGCTTCTGCCTAGTTGCTCATTTTCTCTTTGATTAGTAAACACATGAGGTTCTCCATCATATTTAATATCTAACTTATGCCTCGAACCTTTTGCCATACTTGAGTAAACTATTACAGAGTTATGGCTTTAGCGAATATCCTTAATTGTTTCATGAGATTATTACTGAGTATTCTTAATTGCTTCATTTCTGGTCCTTTAACCATGCTCAACATTCCTTGTCCCTATGAAATCTCTTTCTTCTAGATCTTTACTTATGCTCCATAATTACTTAACTTGATCAGGTCCTTAGTAACTGGTACCTTTGACTTACACTAAAGATTCTGATGTTTGTATACATGTACTAAGTATTCATTTGCTCCACTTGTCCAACTTGATCTTAATATTCTTTCTTATCACTTGGCTATTAACTTTCTATATTCTCTTTGCAATCTTTGACTGTTTAAGAGATTTTCTCTTCAATTTCCAAAATTTCTGCTTTTCTATGGGGGCTTAGGGTTTTTCTAACTTACTGATATTTTCTACCGACGTCGCTTCTACTCAAAATGTTGCTTCTGAATAATTTCCTAGTGGTCCCTTTCGATTGGTTAAAACTTCAAGCTCAAGTGGGTGTATTTTGGTACTTAAACGATATTCTATGTTATTCACATCGATATTAGCAATTTGGTTCCGGTTAAAGTTCATACTTTTTTGTACTTTGCTTTCAAAGGTTGTTACTCACATACTTGCCAATATTCCACAGCTCAAGAATTTATTTTCTATGCCAATTACAGCTTCGCAATAGCTTATCTCTTCGTCTCCATACTATGATACGAATCTACCAAACACCCATACTCGTGGCTAAAATCGTTCCAAACCTATAGTGGTTTGGTTAATTTAGACCAGGGCTAGGTATTTTATATGATTACCTGACTAAAATCATCTTATTGTCACTTACTTTTGTCTTTACTTATTAAATATTGTCTCCTACCGTCGTGGCACCTAGACAGCTTCGCTCTCACATTTTTTCTTTAGTATTCTTTTAACTTTCCGCTTTATGCTAATTTATATTGAGAACTTCCTTGGTCTATGTCTGCATCTTCTTATCTTAGGAATGTCTTCTTTCCTTATACATCCTCTATATCATCAAACCTTGGTTCCTTGAAATCTTAGTCTTTGCTTGACTATTACTTTTTTTTGTAGTGCTCTATCTTGAACAACTTCTGTCCTGACTCCTTTACTCAGAACTGTCACTTACTTTTATTCCGTTCTTAAACTATATCTGAAGGTCTTATGTTCTGATTTTCCTTCACTATACTTTTACTGATTTCTGGGAGTATCTTAAGGCGATCTACAAGGTCCATCTCTGCTATTGTTATCTAACGGGGTTGGAAGGGTGGGAGTTTATGCTAAGGCTTTATTAATTATAGTGATCTGGTCGTATATTCTATTTATCTATGAGCTTAAGAATCTCGTGATTATATATATACATAATGCCTCTCCCTTTACTAGGGCACGACTGCTAAAAACTCTCTGGTTCACTTTCTTTAACTTACTTCTGCTCATTTTCGACTATCGACCACGCTACTTCTGCTGTGAAATTCCGCTGAAGTCGTTAAACCTTCTGAAGTCGTTACTTTCTCTCTCTGGGTGCCGTTATACTCTCTTTGCTACATATATTCCTTTCTTATCTCAGTTCCTTAAATTCCTTACACTTTTACTTAATCTCTTTCTTCTTAATACCCTGAGACTCTTTATAAATTGTTCACTACATTCCTGAGAATCGTTCTCTCTGGTCTCTACATACTTCTATGTCCTACTTCCTTAAGGATCCATTGATTCAACGGTGCTTTTCAGATTTAGCTCAACTTATCATGGCTTCGATCTATTCTATCTTATACTTCTTATCTATGTTTCATTGGAGCCATCGATCTGGTTGTCTAGCCATCTCGTGATTCGTCTAATCTATTAATTGCTCTTCTTTACTGGCTTTTCTCTTTACTGGGCTCACAGTTAAGGGGTGAGCATATGCATTTCTTAAGGATCTGCAGATACGCGCTCTGTTTACACTTAGGCTCGGTAATGATCTATTTAGGTGACTATATGCTCACTAGAATCGGGGTTTCTAGAAGAAAATGGTCATCATTTGTTCTATAAGAACTTAGTTGACTATTCTATGTCTTGGGTCCACAACTATTATTATCTATCTTATGCTATTGTCTTCTTACTATGTTAACTATATATCTGTATGTTCTGAATTTCCTTGATACTCTTCACATCCCTTTTTACCTTTTGCATAACCTATTTCTTTGCTCTACGCCATGCTGCTGAGGCTAGTAGTGTTTCAATTCTCTACACTACTATCTTCTCGTTATGTTATCTTTGTGCTTGAATGCCCCAAATTTTCTTATTACCTCTCGTGTTCCTCTTACCATTTGCACATCCTATTCTTTGCTCTATGCCTTACTACTAAGCCTAACGGTGGTTCATTCTTCTGTATGCTTCTTAGATCTCCACTTTCTGTTCTTGCTATAAACCTCGATTTGGTCACTCTATTCTATTATCCATAATGGTATTCTTGCCATTTCTTAAATATCTCTAACTTCATAGGTCTATTCTTATGTTCTTATACGGATTCCTACCGACTTGGGCTTATTTGTGGGTTCTACGGCATTTGGTCTATCTTGTGGACTCCTACTAGTCTTGCAAACCTTGTGCTGACGTGTCTAAATCTTTGGGTTACTCTGGGTTCTCTTCTTCATACTTTCTGAGACTTCCTGAATTCTTTTCTTTATGTCTCGATGGGTTTCTACATCCTTGTTCTAGTACTCTTATGTCCTGATAAAGTCTATTGCTCATGTAGGGTAGGTATGAGATAGAATCTTGTCACGACAGCTTCCTTATATGGTATCACGGAGGGGTGAGGATCTGGGTAGGTCGGGGCCTTATTTATTGGATTCCTTGATTATGGCAACTAATCGTTATTTCTGTCGTCCTCCATCCTATTTGCCTACGGCCCTGAGTTCGAGATATCTAACATATCTCCATCCTTATGGCATCTCACATCTATCAGAAGCCTTCACAAATAATCATGAGTCCTTGCTTCCTCTGTCTTATGGCTATTCTTGGTTATTCGGGGAACTTGTTGTCTATACGAGATGCTCGAGAGTTATTGGATCATCTGGGAAATATTTTCTGAGGAGGAAATGAATCTCGCTTGAGGAAAAGAAACTTTGCTTAAATCTACTCGGCATTTAACTATTGTTTAGGCTTACTATACTCTTCTTTTCTGGTATTATCCTTTATTATCTAACTATGTGCCTCTGATTCTTACGAGTATAGGTTTCGACATTTTCTTATCTGTCTGTTTCCGTACCTCCATCTTTATTTGCTTCTGATTGCTTAGATATCTACATTCTATCTTTCTAACTTTTTATTTCTCTTTCTATTTTCCTTGGTGGGTACTTCTGGAACTTTTTATTTCTTTATATCTCTTTATCTTTCTTTGTCTCTGGCTATCGAAACATAAATGCCTTCTTTCTGCTTTCTTATAGCTTTCCTAGGGTAAGTTTTCTTATATTTTACTATCTGATTTCGTAGCATTGTTTGTACTTCTGGGAATAAGCTGAATAATTTAAAGATGATTCCTAACTTGGATCTATAGTGTAATTGTTCTAGCGAGGAATATTATTTGAATAGTTTGGGAAAGTTTACTAATATGTCTATGGATCTTGAGGACGTACTCGAGGATCGGATACTAGAGAGGTAGTGTCTCGTATACGAGTATCCCGGACATACTGTGTATACTAGACCCCATCACTCTGCCCACTGCAGTCACTGACTCCCTAGACCATGCTCTGATACCATCTTTGTAGCATCCCCGATCCGGGAGATGTTACCGGCATGGGATAGACCGTACTAACCCCATAAGCCTCTGACTCAACAAACATAACAATATTGTTACTCGTTCCTCTAATTATTTATCATAGGTATGGGTCTATGGCCCAAATTAACAACTGAACATGTAAACTTAATTTAATAACTGATTACATAAGAACACATGTCTTTACAATGAATGACACATAAGCAGACACTAATATATGAATTCTATTTGACCTGACTGGACTCTCACTCTTCTGACTTGAACTGGTGGACTCCATACCCTGGTGACTGCATCAGTATCCGTCCTCTCGAGCTCGTCCTCTCGGAATACCTACAAAATAAGAAGACTGATAGTGGGGGGGTTAGATCGTCGTACGATCTAAGTGAGTGGATGATAAAAACAACTGAAATACTGATATAAAATTATTTAGTTCTAAAACCAAAGTTTCAGAATTAAATTATATGGAAACTATATTTCTGAAAAATTTATTTTGAAAACTCTGGTATAAATCTTATCTTTCTGATTTTTCTTTCGAAAATCTGGTTTCTGAAAACTATTTCCGATCTCTGATTTTCTGAAAACTGTTTACTAAAAATCTAATAACTGTAAACTGCTATACATCTGAAACCTTGACGTATTAGGGTGTTACGTATCGCTGTCCCCCTATTCGCCTAACTGGAGCCAGCATTGCAAATCCATGACTTTGGGGCGTTACGTATGGCCGTCCCCCAAAGCATGCCACTACTGTCCCTGAAACTGGTGGTCGTGGGACATTACGTATCGCCGTCCCCCAAGCCACAAACTAGAACTGGGGGTGCGAATCTATGCTACCCTCCAAGCTATGAAACTAGGGTCTATGGACGTTACGTATCACCGTCCCCCAGCCCTAAACTAGGATCTGGGGGCGTTACGTATCGCCATCCCCCAGTCCTTTACATGTGCACATGTCCTCTGTCTGTCAATTCCAGGCTATCTCAAGTTACATACTGGGGGTGGGCTTTTTCCCCCATGCCCCGAAAAATCATAAAATCATGCTTTGAAAATGTTTTTGTCTCAATCAAAACTTAAATCATAAACTGTCATGTAATAACTGTAGTAAAATCATCTAACGCCCTAAAAGCGTGAAAATAAGTCTGATAAGAAAATACGAAAGGAGAATCCAGTAAAAGAGAAAATGTACACTTATTGTTAGGAAGTCTGACTGGTATTGCTCGCTTGTAGAGAAAACTCTGATTCTTGCGATGATCTTCAACGAATAAACTACGTTAGGAATTGACTAAGAAATACACTTCGGACACAAGCTAAAATTTGCTTATTCTAGTAGGTGCTATCACTCTGAGGGTATTGTACTCTTAACATGATGCAATATGTACGTACAAGTTGATACAAGACTTATAGGGTAGCCTTTACGCATTCGGGTGGAACTGGAATGGTTTAAAACTGTTTTGGGCAATTTTTGATGTTCGCGTCGCGACGCGCATCTTCCAGAGAGGTGCCCAAAATTTTACCTTGCGCATCACAAAGCGTGCTGTCCAGAAACCGATCTTCACCATTTACCCAGAGCGCATCGCAACGCACGATGCTTTGCGTCACGACGCAAGACCAAAATTTAAGCCTTAACTTCGTCTTCTTATACTCAATTTAGACCAACACCTCTCCCAAACACCCCACACAAGTAAAAAAATCAACAATAAGCATCCAAAACATCCTCAACATCATTATCAACAATAATTTACATCCAAAATTCACAAATTGAGGGTTTTCCCACAATCATCAATTTCCTATCACTACAACCATATAAACATCAATTGTTTTAACTCAATAATACTCATCAATGCTTAAATCACCAAAACATCTATATCCAAAAATTGGGTTAGAGTTTCCTTACATTCTCTTTATTGAATACCACCATTCCTCAAATCATTCATTGGTGCCATGCTACTCCTTGCTTAGTTTTCCCTCATTTCCTTCATATTTCTTCTTCTTCCTTTATTCTTCTTCTTCTTCTTCTTTCTTTTCTTGTCATTTCTCACATTATTCTTCTTTCTCCACGTTTCTTCCCTTCTCTTCTCATTTCATTCTTTGTTTCCATTTTTTTGTATTTGTGAATAGTGTGTCCTTTATATACTTGGGCTTTTTAGATATTTGGATAATTGGAGAAAAGTGTGGAAATGAGTGGAAAGTTTGAGAATCTTCCAATTGGACCCAAAATCACTAATCATCTGAATTGTGACTTACGTTTTTGACCTATTTCTAGTCCGAATTTTTAGAACAATATTCAACGTGAAAGTTGTAGATCTCGATCTTAGCTTTCCAATGATATAAGATTCATAAAAATTAGAATTCGTATGAGAAAGTTACGGCCCAAATACTATGGGCTGTTCGTAGTGGAACATCATAGAATCCCTCATCGAAGTTTCAAAGAATTTACTGTTTAACCATAATGTCGTTCTGCGAATGTATATATGCTCGGATACAAATTATATTACATAACACTCGTCCCTCGGTGTAACAGTACTACAATCAATGGGCCAATGGTAGTAGGGACCTTCGGTCGTTACACGTGTCTAAACTTAGAGAGTCCCACAATATGAAGTGTAATTATTGAGCAATAGGGTAGCCAAATATATTTGACAATAAATAATATTTGATATTATAATTATCAATCAAAATAAATAAGTGTTATTGGATAACATTAATTATTTACTAGACCAATTGAGATTAATTGTATTAATCCATATTTATTTAATAATTAAAATAAATAATCACATAAGGGCATTATTGTAATTTCATAAATATCTCTACAATCGGAGGATATTTTGGTAATGATAAAATATATAATAATAGGCGTATTTAACATGATTTAATTGGATTAATCAAGTGGTTAGATAAAGTTGATTAGATTACCTCTAATATTCATGTTTAGACAAATTGGATTAAACTCACCTAAAAGTTTATTAAAACTTTTATTAATTAAAAATTAAAAGCTTGAGTATTTTTTATTAGCAAGTCTTAACCTAAAGAAAATAATTGCGAGATAAGCTTTGGAAGTTCTCTATAATTTTCAACTTTGAAGATTTAATCTTTCATATAAGCTTCCTAGGTAAGTTTTGATGTTTTTTCTACTAACCTATATTTTCATTAATGATTTTATATCATTAGTGAAGCATATGGTGAAGTATTATGTATTTGATGCATAATAACATAGCTTAAAAGTTGAAATAAGGTTAAATATTTGTGTTTAGATGCTTAAGAAGCATTGAAACATAATTTGGTTTGTGTATGTTGGACATACAACACAAAAATTAGAGTTTTGAACTCTAGATAAATAGTTTAGAATTATGGCTACCATTCTAGAATAACTTGACCACATTTAAGTGACTTAGAATTATTCAAGGGTAACTTCTTTGTGGGATTCTTATTTGGTTTGAATTTTAGATTTAAATTTATGAATATATTTATTTTCAATAAATTTATGTTTTATAAAAATATTTGATATTTTGAAAAATATGATTTTGTTTTAATATGTGTTGATGTTGGTTTTCATGTTAAAAATTAGATTTTGGGTGTTGAGAATTATTTTGAAAAGAATGGAAATGATTTGCTTGGAATATCTAATTTGTTTAGCTCATTGGAATTTGCTCACTTGAATTTGTGTAAAGAGAGCTGAAGCATTTTTCTTTGTAATAGAGCGGTACAATGCACACTACAGTCGTGCATGATCAAGCGACACATGTTGAACCTGTTTTCATCCATTTTTGAGTTTCCGGACTTTGATTCGTCTCTGATTTTTCCTATGGACCGACTTTCTACTTTCTCAACATGGTCCCATTTTAGACAATGCCCGGTCTATACACGCGACCCAAGTATTGGATGCCTAATATGTTCGTCCAGTTGAGTTGGTTCCTGAACCCCTGATACGGATTTATGATGATATTGATTTTGGAATTTGAATTCGTTTACAGATATTAGTTTTACGATATATTTTGGATACCTTTGTTTTATATTTTTTTCTAAAAAATACTTTGACAAGTTTATTTTCAAAAAGAATCGCTTTGGAAAGAGATGTATTTGAGACGCAATGGATTTCTCTATGATATTATATGAGCTTTTGATGAGATATGATATGATATGTTTCCGTTACGGTGCTTGAACTATGTTTTTATTTATTTTAATGATTTTGACTCGACGTGGTGCATGTATAAGGTTGTGTCTATTTGAAAATTAGTTGATATGTTACCCTTTGTCGACATGAACTTATTTTTGACAATGTCCGATTAGGGCGCACAACTCGAACATTTTGCACGTATAGTTAGTTTTCTGATATATTTTCGAAATATTGATTTTATAATGTAATTTTCAAAAGATTAGTTATATTTTATTATTATTAATAAAATAACTATATTATCATTTTAACCATGTTAATGGTAATTTATGTCATAATGTATATAAGTTTGATATATAAATATGCTAAGAATGGCATCGACCTTAGAATAGTCATGTAGTAATGCTGGACACTAGGTGGTTCGACATTAAGATAGTATTACTATTATAAAATATTCTTAAAGTAAATATTTCAGGTCGTTTGTTTTGGAATACGGTCGAGTTCCTATAACCTATAAGACTAGCAATTGTCGTATATTAGAATTGGAGTTCCATTGGTCTAACTCAATGCACCAAGAGCAAGAGAAGCTCGTATAGACACGTGGGTATTCGTTGGAGCGAATACTGAATGACTCACAGGTGATTCCTAATAGTTGGAAGTACACACCATCGTCAATAGGAATCTCCTCGAGTCGAGTAGCATATGTGATCCTTTGACTATATGATAACATTGATTTTGTGTGTGATCCTCCACACTTTGATGCCATATATGTCAAAGACCTTTCATGGTATGACCGCTAGATATTTATTGGGTGTGGACCGATGAACTCATTAATCAAGTGCTTATCAAGATAAGATTTGTCATCCCGTATGTGAACCATAAGAGGTTTAGGTATCCATGTGAGTAAGTCACGATTCCTAAGACTTTGACCAAAGCCGATCACCTATGGTGGATCGCATAAATCAGAAATGGTGTTTTGATTAGTTGTAATGAATCATGGACATGTCAACATGAGATGTGCACCTCGGAAACTTGACGGTGTAATCTATATTTCCTAAGCACAACTCGGATAGCCTACGACGGAGGGATTGTTAAACATATGTGATGACCTCGACTTGTATAGTTCAGAAAGGTCGTTTGTGTTCTTCGCGAATTCGAAGGTGGCGAATTACGTACATATAAGCTAAGCTTATATGACGAACGTGTCTAGACTTAGAGAGTCGTACAATATGAAATGTACTTGTTGAGCACTTGGGTAGCCGATAAATTTTGATAATAAATAATATTTGATATTATAATTATCAATCAAAGTAATTAAATATTATTGGATAACATTAATTATTTACTTTGACCCAATTGGATTAATTGGATTAATACAAAATCACACAAGGGATTTGTTGTAATTTTATAAATATCTCTACCATTGGAGAATATTTTGGTAATTACAAAATATATAATAATAGGTGTATTTACTGCGTATATACTGCACATAAGGCTCTACCGGGATAGAGTAAGGAAGCTTATAGGGTTGTCGCAATCCACAAACATAGATAAAATATTAGTAATGTATGATTTTACCAACTGCAAGGCAGTAAGTGTACCTTTTCGATATGTCATACATCTTTCAAAGAAAATGGAACCTCAGAATGAGGAAGGTAGAGTTAGAATGTCTAACTTGTCATATGCTTCTTGTATTGGAAGTATTATGTATGTTATGTTATGTACAAGACTTGACATCTGTTTCGGTGTCAGTGTGACTAGCCGATATCAATATGATCCAAGTTATGATCATTGGAGAACTGTGAAACATATCCTGAAATATCTTAAGGGTTTTAAGGATAAGTTTCTAATTTATTGAGAAGATGAGCTACACTCGTTAATCAAGTGCGTATCAAGATAAAATCTGTTTGTCCGTATGTGTATCATTAAGGGTTTAGGTTTCTATGTGAGTAAGTCACGATTCTTAAGAGTTTGGCCAAAGCTATGTAGCGCGTTGTGCGAGCACATAGTGCGCACGGAAATTTATTTCTGCCCATTTTGAGTTTCTGAACTCCAATTCGGCCTCGATTTTTTCCTATACTCTCGTAATGGAATATAATATTTCATTAAATTATTTAAAAATACACCCATACTTGATATCTATGGTTAAGACTCACTTCCGTTGTACAGGGCACTGATACAACCTTAAAGGTCCCACATCCGCCCAAACAAGATTGACCTTATGATATTTGTATTGGTAAAGTGTGTGAGATAAGTTTGATTGGTGATTTAGCTCATGCCATAGTAGTTTTAGTTAAGGTATCCGTTCGAACGAAATTCATCTCATACATATTCTAAAATAGGTAATGAGTCTCGTACAAGCTTCATTAATCACGTCTATATACGGTTTATGTAAGTATATTTTGGATGTTTCTCTCGTTCAATTCTTATACACGCGCGCGCGTGCACACACACACACGCGCGCACACACACACACACACACACACACATATATATATATATATATATATATATATATATATATATATATATATATATATATATATATTAGTATATCCTTAATCGATTTGCTATTATCAATTATGGTATGATTGTTACGTAGAAGATTTAGAAACATGTACACGGTACATTTATAAGTATATATATGTAATTTGGATGTTGATCGTTCAAAAGAGTATTCGTATAAAGGATTAGTGCCTGATTTGTTATTAAAGAAAATTTTAAACTTTCCGATTTGATGATTTTTCAAATATTTTTGGATATTATAGTTTTGTTTAAAGTTTTGGATTTGTATCAAGTAGGCCTTATGAACTCGATTTCTTGATTGATATATGTATGTATTTTCGAATGACTTGGCATGTGGGAAGTGTAAGGAATAGTACGGAGTTTGAATGATTTTCGATATAAGTATAAGTACGATGTTTCTTTGAAGTCTTTAATTTATTTGTTCGGATAATTTTTCCACGATTATACAATCATAGATTTCCACGTTTTCAGCATAACGATATTAAAGACATTTTGACAAATATACATATATTTACATATGTGACAACATATATACTATTTCCAATATTTATTCTTGTTTAATTATGATCTGAGTGTGGTTACTTACTAACTTTTATAACTCACACTACAATAGTTTAATAGTTTTGCAGGTTGGTAACCAGATCGATCAGCCACACAAGCTTTTGAGAAGTTATGCTTAAGACGATGGATCACCCAAGTTGCAATCAGCCACTCTAGAGTCGTGAGAAGTGTCGTACAAGTCAAGGCGTTAAGTTGATTATGTTATAAGTCATTATGTGCACGCTATTATGTATATGTATAGAAATAAAAGATTTGATTTGTATGTGTAATTGTGGGCATAAGGCCTTGATTATTGATGTTGAGCATTGTTATGTCTTAAATATAGACTAGAGGTCTTTTTGCATATTTGATGTTTATTACAGGTCACATTTTGGTGTTGGACTGTGTTCTAGGTTGCCAAGTTTTAGGGTGCGTAATATCCGTTTTTCATTGGATTTGAGGCTCAGAGAGATGGGTTATTCCTATCTCCTACCGGTAGCATCTTGCCTCCGGCTGGATGGTATAATACTTAACATAAATTTTACGTTTGGCTCTAGACGAGAGATCCTAGTGTTTCATTAATATTTTAATAAAATTATTTCATTTGGTTTAAGACAATCTCTCATAATTCAGTGAGAAGAGAAAACTCCCAAAAGATGAGGAGAGGTCACATCGGTCATTTTAGATCCTTATCTTCTTAGGTTCTTATCGCCTTGATGTCATAGTCCCTCTAATTACATCCTTAATTGAGAAAGTCTCAGGTTTTCACAACTAGTTAAATCCTATACTAATCTTGAAACTTTTAAAATAATAATAGATTTATTTTAATTTAATGAATATCTTATATGATTTATTTTATTTTAGTAAGTGTTAAACTCTTTGTATTACAATTTCCTAAAAAATGAAAAAAAAAAATAACTAACAACAATTTGATTTCATTAGAATTTTCCTTTTTTTAGGAAGATAAAAATTCTAATTTGACTAAAAAATTAAATTTTCCATAAATTTATATTTTTTATTTTTTATTTCAAAAATAACATTTATGCCTATGCAGATTTGGGTATTTCCAAAATAGCCCAAAACTATCAGAAATTTTGCAAACATGTCCTTACGGTAATGCATCAAGAGGGGGGCTTGGCGAGCATGTGATGGGCAAGCCATCGCATCACGCTTACGCGTGGACATGTCCCGCACAGCAGCTGCATGCCACGTGTGCGCCCCTCGGGCATTGGCAGCCATTGCCCATGCGACCCCTAAGAGACCTAATGTAATACGCTAGTGTCTTTCGCTAAAAACCTAAGCTTTCCAGACTTTGATTGAGCTGAAATTTTGCAGAATTATTAGGCCCTATGTCGAATGTCTCCACAAGAAAATTTAGCTTAAAATAATTATTTTATCTACATAAAATAATAGCCTAATCAGAAAGTGTTTCAGTGAATCCTAAACATACTTTTTGACTTTGTTTTCTTCAAAACAAAATAACCTCAAAGCTTTGATACCACTATTGGGTTTTTGGGTTAATGTGGAACCATTCATGTGACTGGATATTAAAATTTTATCCTAAAATCAATTAAGATCGTTGTTATGTTATTGTTGACAAAACAAACATATACACATATAAATATATTAATCAAACTTGTTGACGGTGGATTTTGGTTTCAGGGTAATATTGGAATATCACTCCCGAGGAAATCCTCCTTCAACTGTTAATTTGTTTGGTTATGGGGGACCAAAGGCAAATTTAGCGGAAAACGAGAAAATACGCCAATCAGACAAGGTGATTTAACGTGGTTCGGTGGATTTTTGGATCCGACCTACGTCCACGGACAAGAACAGGGTGGTGCTTTTTATTACTCAAATACACTCCTCGAGTCTCTTCCTTGCTTTTACAAATCAGAGCTCTATGATTCTAATCTCTCACTCTTGTGATGATTTTCAGATGTCCTCTTACACATGCTCTACCCTTCTATTTATAATAATACAGAAATCAGATTCCTATTTGTATAAGAAATCCTATTTGAACCCAATCTTCTCTTCTTGTAGGGTTTCCTGATCCGGTATTGCCTTCTCCTTCAGTATTCCCTTTTGGATTCTGACTCTTTCTCCTTGCGAAAGTAGGATATCTTCCTTATCTTATCCATAAGAATGGGGTGCTGTTGTCTTGAACACGGTCCGTCGTCTGGTCGGTTTTAATGAGGTCGGCCATGACAATCTTTTATGCTGAGAGTGCTTTTGCCGACATCTCTAGTGCTCGGTCATCCGAACCAAAGTGGTCGGTCTTCACATGAACTGGTCGGGTCGGCTAGATGATCTCAGCCAGACAGAGAATTTACCCTTTTGTCCTTGTCGTGCTGTCTTAAATGTTGTAGCGCCTGAAAACACCATCAACATCTGTCCCTAGTTCTCGGTTCCAACGAGTATGTGAGTTGGTGCCGGGAACTATATGAAGAAGGTGTGCTGATTGTCTTCGCTGGTAGTCGTCCCAGGATGCAAAAAAGGAATTTTTCTTGCTGTTCCAATCATCTTTCCTTGAGACGCACAACTGTCGTGTCTTCTTAAATGCCTGTCAAATCAACTTTAGGGTTTTTTCTAATGTTCGACACTTGTCAAGCATCTGCCGGGTTCCCGCCAAAAGAGGGGACGAATCGACCGCACAGAGGCGTTTCCACAGTGGGCTGATCTCAACCGTCTGTTTGGACTTGGGAGGCCCCTTTTGTAGCCGACATTTGGCGCTCATCCGGGCTCTTTCTTCAGATCCAATGGTCACGAGCGCCTTTGTCATGACTATAAGAGGACGAGGCCTTCACTGTTCATTCTTTTTCGGCAATTTCTTCTTCTCTTCTGGAAACATTCTTGTTGACTCGCTTCTCTTTAGTGTCCTCGGATTTCAACTGTGGTCTTTTTCTACTTCTGTGTTGCGAACATAAGGAACGGGTATCACCGCGCCGCATAACCTTCTGCTCTTGAGAAGAACAAGTAAGTCTTCTGAGCGACCTCTCCTCTTTTTCTTTATGCAGTGTTTCTGTTTGTTTATTTTGCTTTAGGGAGAGACTTGTGTTTTTTTGCTGGGTCTTGCTTTAGGGCACTTTTTAGAGACTTTCTATTTAGTTTAGCGCGGACACCGTGAGTAGTTCCTCATAGACTGATTCTCCTCTTCGCTGTTTTCTGGGTGTCAGGGATGTCTGACAATAGTTCTCCCTCCTCGAAAGGCCTGCCAAGATTTCTACTCCCCCGCTGAAGAGCTCTCCTCGGGCTCAGGGGCACCTAGTGTAGAAGTCCTTGACACTACCCCTACTGCTTCTGAGATTGAAAATGACTCCTACCATCAGAGGGTTCCTCGGAAGGACCCAGAGCCTGGTGAACTTGGGTCGTCGGCTCTGGATATGAACCGTCCTTCCAAGATAACCGAGGATGATCTCGCCCTTCTCCGTCAGCGGTATAATATTCCGATAGACATCGCCCTTGAAGTTCCAGGCCCGATGGATCGTGCCAGTCAGCCTGACGAAGGCTCGGTAGCAATCCTTCCTATCTTCTTTGAGTGTGGGCTACGGTTGCCGATCCAGCCTTATTTCGCTTGGATGTTGGCTGAGATGGAAATCGCCCCTTGTCAGCTGAGTCTGAATAGTTGGAGGATTTTGGCCGGGCTGTACGCAGCTTGGCACCTGGCAGGGCTCGGGGAGCCCTCTTTTGAATAGGTGAAGAAGGTGTATCGTCTGAAGGCCAACCCAAAAGCTCATCATGGTTGGTATTATCTTTCTGCTTATAACAGCTCTGCGAACATCGTCCAGAAGCTCCCTGATTCAAATAAGAACTTCAAGGATCTTTGGTTTTGGGCTACCGGGGATTGGGGACGGTCCCTGTTTTCAGATGAAGGGGACCTTGGTGCCGGATATTTTCAGGGCTGGAGGTTAGGAGTCTAATGTCCCTTTTTCTTTCTCTGTTCCTGTTCTTTAGTCTCTTTAGGTTTCTAACTTTTTGTTCCTCCCAGCTTGTTGGCGAGATGCTCCCAAGGTTTCTCGTCAGGTTCGGAGGCGGGTGTCTTGGGCTCGTCAATATGCTGCCCACTGGAGGGAGCTGGTAAATGATGCGGCTTTTGTTGAGTCTGGCCTTATTCGGGCTGTCCCCACGGATGTCTCGGGTCGGATAGGTAGATGTCTTGCTGTTTGTTCTGTCTTCCTTGTTTGTTTCATCATGTTTTGATATCTTTGCTATATGCTCGGTCCCTGATCTCCTTTTCTCTTTTCGCCTTTTTTGTAGGCATGTCGAAGAGGCCTAAGTTTCTTGAGAAGTTGGCCGGTACCATGAAGAAAGCCGGCCGTGCTGATGTTGGAACTTCCCGGGCACAGCCTGTCACTGCTGGGGCTGAGCGGGCGTCTCAAGGAGATGTCCAGCCTTCTGCTCGGAGTCTCTCTTCCCCTGGTGCACAATCATCGGGGTCCGCTCGTCTTACCAGTCCGCCAAAGCCTCTTAGGAAGAGGAGGCGTCAATTTGAGGCCGAGGAGACCGAGCTGTCCAAGAGGAGGAGGGAGAGGAAGCTGCTCCGGTTAAGAGGAAGGATGTCCGTAGGGGGAGGAAGTCTTCTGAAGGCTCCTCTAAAAAACGGAAGGGCCATGTGGTCCTCGGGGTGGACGACTTGGGGGAAAACATCCGGGAGGCCACTTCCCATTTAGTGCCGGCCTTCAATGAATTGGCCGAGGTGATTCCTCCTGAGGAGGTCTCGAGGTATGAGGATGTATCTCCTGAAGGTGTTGTGACTGAGATGAGTTCTCAGATGGCGAAGGTATTTTCACTTCCCTTCTCGGTTTTTGGGTCTTGGTTCTTTTTATTTTATGTTTTGACTTCTTTCTCCTTTTTTGTGTGCAGGCCAACTACCTTATGGCCAAGAATAAGGATCTTCTTCTGTCTTTGTTGTCCGAGGGTGGTCAGGCCCAGAGGCTTCAAAATCGTCTCTCCGAAGTGGAGGCAAAGCTGGCTGACCGGGATGGGACAATAGAGAACCTTCAGTTGGCTGCCGTTGAGAACTTCAAAACCAACAAGGCTCTTAAGGCCGCGGCTGCGCTGGAGCGAAAACTTGCTGACACCGCTCGGGAGGGTTTGAAGACCGCCCAGTCTGAGATTGGCGTCCTGAAGGGGAGGGTAGCAAGTGCTGAGGCCAAGTTGAAGAACAACGACGAGGAGGTTGCACGGGCCCGAGATAGCCTTGAGAGGAAGAAGACCGAGCTTGAGGATAGGGAGGTTGATCTCGAGGAGAGAGAGATCGAGCTCGAGAAGAGGGAGAGTGAGCTTGAGGCCGAGAAGGAGGCCATCCGCCTGGAGGGGGTTGGTGACTGTGCTGAGCTGATTCCGATGGTGCTGCCGAGTCTGAACATGGACCCCATCCGTGCGGCCATCAGTTATTGCAATGGGGACATCTCTGAGGAGGAGTTCCAGAAATGGCTCCCTCCACCTGCCGATGAGGTGATGAATCCTGATCCGATTTCGGTTGTCCCGGCTTCTGGAGTTTCCCAGGAAGGGCGATCTGATATTCCATCCTCTGGCGATGACTGCCTTGAGATCCCTCCTCCCGCCCCTGAAGTAGAGGTCTGTCGTGCAGCCGAGGATGAAGCAGCTGTTCCTTCTCCCGATGCCGAGCCGCTTCTTCCGCCACTGAACCATCAGAGGAAGAAATTCCTGCCCCTGCGCGGGCTGAATGAAAAGGGTAACCCTACCGGGGCCCTATGTGCACTTTAACTTTGTGTACACACATTATAATTTTATATACATATGTATATTTGTGTCTTTATTTATTTCTCCTCCTCTTTTCTTTGTTTGTCCGAACAATATGAGATCCTTCAGAGGTCATCATGACCGGAGGGGTATTAAACTGACCCCGAGCTGGGTAATGGTCCTCGATTCTGGGGGGGAATGTTTCCTCCCCAAGTCGAAGGAGCTTGACTCGGTGGGACGTAACCCGACCCCGAGCTGAGTGAATGACTTGGGTTCTGGGGGCATGTTACCTCCCCAAACCGAAAGAATTTGACTCGGTGGGACGTAACCCGACCCCGAGCTGAGTGCATCGCTTGGTCCTGGGGGATGTTACGTCCCCAGTAAAAGGCAGACTCGGTGGGACATCGCCCGACCCCGAGTTGTGAGAATCACTTGGTCCTGGGGGAATGTTACGTCCCCAGTCCGAAGACAGACTCGGTGGGACATCGCCCGACCCCGATCTGTGAAAATCACTTGGCCCTGGGGGAATGTTACGTCCCCAGTCCAAAGGTAGACTCGGTGGGACATTGCCCGACCCCGATCTGTGAGAATCACTTGGTCCGGGGGAATGTTACGTCCCCAGTCCGAAGACGACTCGGTGGGACATCGCCCGAACCCCGATCTTGTGAAAATCACTTGGCCCTGGGGGAATGTTACGTCCCCAGTCAAAGACAGACTCGGTGGGACATCGCCCGACCCCGATCTGTGAAAATCACTTGGCCCTGGGGGAATGTTACGTCCCCAGTCCAAAGGCAGACTCGGTGGGACATTGCCCGACCCCGATCTGTGAAAATCACTTGGCCCTGGGGGAATGTTACGTCCCCAGTCCAAAGGCCAGACTCGGTGGGACATTGGCCCGATCCCGATCTGTGAGAATCACTTGGTCCTGGGGGAAAGTTACGTCCCCAGTCCAAAGATAGGTTCTGGTGATGGTCGTTTTCACTTTTTCAAAGGGTTTTGCCAGAAAATGAATTTTTATTAGCTTGGGTGGGGGCGTGCTGCCCTCTTTACAACAGTTGTTCCGGTTCGTTGTTTTGCACGGTGTTTCTGCAAAAAAAAAGAAAATAGAAGAAAGGAAAGTTGATTTTTACGGGAAGTATTTTCTTAACATTTCGGCGTTCCATGGTTTCTTCAACCTCGTGTCGTCCAGAGTTTCTAGGATGTAGGCCCCTGGTATTACTGCC